>JAODAL010012106.1:0-96804 GCA_025379985.1 Phyllomedusa bahiana | reverse complement strand
AAAAGGGTGGTTGAAAAGACCCTTTTTCCGGCACTTTTTAATCTGGGGGTCGGGCGGGTTTTTAAGGGTCAGCGCGGTCCAGGACAGGGTTTGTCAATGTCCAGTTCAACTAAAATGGTGGTTAAAAGACTCCTTTTTCCATCACTTTTTAAATCTGGGGGTCAGACAGGCTTAATGGTCATACTGCGGTCCAGGACAGTTCTAGTCAATGTCCAGTGAAACTAAAATGGTGGTTGAAAGACTCCTTTTTCCGGCACTTTTTAATCTGTGGGTCAGACAGGTTTAAGGGTCATGCTGCAGTCCAGGACAGGGTTTGTCAATGTCCAGTTCAACTAAAATGGTGGTTCAAAGACTACTTTCTTCCGGCACTTTTTAATCTGTGGGTCATGCAGGTTTTTAGGGTCATGCTGCGTTCCAGGACAGGGATATTCAATGTCCAGTTCAAGTAAAATGATTTTCAAATAATACTGCCTTCTGGCACTTTTTAATTTGTGGGTGATGCAGGTTTAAGGGTCATGCTGTGGTACAAGACAGGGATAGTGAATGGTGTGTGACTTTTTTTCTGTGGCTTTTATAGCCTAAGTGTTGTGCCTTAGATGTAGCAGGTATCCATTTGACTGTTGTGGCTGTTAATTCCAGCTTCTCCAGCCCTGTTTGGGTGTAAGAATGAAGGTGTTGTTGCTCTCCCATAGACTTTAATGGTCATCGCTCATAATCGACTGTTCACTATCGAAAAACCTTATCGATGGTGGCCGACTATCGCCCGATGTTGATAGCCAACGTAATCGTTCAACACTAGTGATGTGGGCAATAAGAATTTTGCCTTACAGTAAATTGTACCGCTACAGTACAAATTAATCAGGTGAGAAGTTACTCTTACTTCTCTTATATGTATTGTAGCAGCAATCTTGCACTAGGTTGGGGCTCTGGCATGTCTCCTTTTGTCTTTTAGCACCATTTAAATGGAGAAGTACCATGTAGCAGCTGTTTTAGACTAAACAATTGTGGGAAATTAGCTCTTATTAAAAGCTGTGCTACAGTGAAATATTCAGTTTCTGAAAACCTCATAACTTCATATCTTTAAATCTAATGTGTATTGTTTCCATCCCTATTTTTCAGTGTGAACATGTATAACTTGGCATCACTTTCATAATTGTGCTCTGTAATTTTGCAAACACATTACTCCCAAATACAGACCACTCAGTATTCCAGCCTAAAGAAAATAAAACAATTATATCATGACACCACTATTAGAGATGGGCGAATTGATTCTAACGAAGTGGAATTCGTTTAGAATTTCAGGAAAACTTTGGTTGGGAACGAAGTCGAACTTTGGGGTACTTCGCGTGAACGAAGTGTGCTTTTAATTGATAAAATGGCTGCGAGCATATGGCGTTACATGGGGCATAGAACTCTGGGAGGAAGAAGGGCATAGCCTGCATGACAAGTGCAGAGATGAAGCCAATCAGAGACCGGCGGGATTCTGTGATGTCACCGCACTATATAAGTCCGGGCGCGACGCTGAGAGCTCATACCGCTCTCACTGTACTGATTAGGGAAGGTGCTGCCGCGGCTGCTTTTGATGACTGATACTAAAGAACTCATTTTTTTACAGCGAATTTTGGGGGGTGTCTCAGCTTGCCTCAGAGACTGCTTCTCTTAACGTTCTATTTCTGATTTTGTGGGGTATTGGATCTGAAGTCCAGTGTGCGTCCAGTGCAGCCGCATATACATTTTAATGCTATCTGCTCACAGCCCATTGAATATCCAAGGGTGATCCAAGCCAGTTCCTGTTGTATTCATTTAAAGAAACAGCGTTTTTACAATACAAATACCACTTCATTTTTGGCTGCTCAATACTTTTGCGTAATTTACATCCAGGGGTTAATTAAGCGTTGTTCTGCTGCTGTGGTGACTAAAAGAAACCGTTTATTTCACCACCAAAAATAAATTTTTCCTGTAGCATAATTCACAAGCAAAGGTTAATTACAAGTTTTCCTCTTGTTGTGTAGTGTAAAATACACGCCATTGTAACACGCTACAAAGCTCGTAGTTTTTGGTTGCTCAATTCATTTGCGCAATTTACATCCAGAGGTTAAGTAAGCGTTGTTCTGCTGCTGTGGTGACTAAAATAAACCGTCTTTTTCACTGGCAAAAATTAAATTTTTTCTGTAGCATAATTCACAAGCGAAGGTTAATCACAAGTTTTTCTCTTGTTGTGTAGCGTAAAATACACGGCATTGTAAAATGCTACAAGGCTGGTAATTTTTGGCTGCTCAATTCTTTTGTGCAATTTATATCCAGGGGTTAATTAAGCGTTGTTCTGCTACTGTGGTGACTAAAATAAACCGTCTTTTTCACCAGCAAAAAAGCCATTTTTTTTGTAGCATAATTCACAAGCGAAGGTTAATTACAAGTTTTCCTCTTGTTGTGTAGCGTAAAATACACGCTATTGTAACACGATACAAAGCTCGTAGTTTTTGGTTGCTCAATTCTTTTGCGCAGTTTACATTCAGGGGTTAATTAAGCGTTGTTCTGCTGCTGTGGTTACTAAAATAAACCGTCTTTTTCACCGGCAAAAAATACATTTTTCCTGTAGCATAATTCACAAGCGAAGGTTAATTACAAGTTTTCCGCTTGTTGTGTAGTGTAAAATACAAGCCATTGTAACACGCTACAAGGCTGGTAATTTTTGGCAGCTCAATTCTTTTGCGCAATTTACATCCAGGGATTAATTAAGCGTTATTCTGCTGCTGTGGTGACTAAAATAAACCGTCTTTTACATCGCCAAAAAATACATTTTTCCTGTAGCATAATTCACAAGCGAAGGTTAATTACAAGTTTTCCTCTTGTTGTGTAGTCTAAAATACACGCCATTGTAACACACTACAAGGCTGGTAATTTTTGGCTGCTCAATTCTTTTGGGCAATTTATATCCAGGGGTTAATTAAGCGTTGTTCTGCAGCTGTGGTGACTAAAATAAACCGTCTTTTTCACCGGCAAAAAATTTATTTTTCTTGTAGCATAATTCACAAGCGAAGGTTAATTACAAGTTTTCCTCTTGTTGTGGAGTGTCAAATACACGCCATGGTAACACGCTCCAAAGCTGGTAGTTTTTGGCTGCTCAATTCTTTTGCGCAATTTACATCCAAGGGTTAACTAAGTATTTTTCTGCAGTTGTACTCAGTAAAAGAAACTTTGTTTTTCACTGCCACAGAAGAAATTCTGTAGCATAATTCATATCCGAAGGTTAATTATGCCTGTTTGTGCTTTTATATTCAGTAAAATACACATACACACGGCACATAAAAGTCAATTTTTCCTGCCCATTTGTGGAGCGCAATTTATATCCAAGGGTTACCCAAGATTGTTACTGGGTTCATTTGGAGTCAAATACAGGGTGTGTATTTATCATATACAGATATCTTCATCAAACAGTGTCTGTACATTTTAGAACAAACAGTATGTCAGACAGAGAGGTGGCAGGCTCTTCACCTGCGAGTGGCAGTGGCACAAACATTCCTGGAACAGGCCCAGGTCGCAGCACAGCAAGGGGACGTCGCAGCAGGGGTCACTCGATGAGGCCACAACTGCCGCTGTCATCTAGCGGCCGTGTGTTGTTCAGCAACCCAATGGTTCTTGATTGGTTGACTAGGTCATCCACTTCCTCCCAGATGACATCTGACAACCCCAGCCAAGAGTCGGTGGGAACGTCAGACACAACCCTTAGTTGACATGGCCCGGGAGCGGGTCAGCGGCCCTCATCTGACCTCAACCCGCCTCTGTCCCATGCGGTTCCCTCAGCCAGAGATCTACTATGTGGTCTGGGCTCAGCGCCACTATATAGCGAGCATGAACAATTTGAGGAGGGCAGTCAGCAGCTACTTGGCAGCGAAGAAATGAGGCCAATATCCCCTGATTCTTGCAGTAGGCGGAAAAGTATAAATGTGGAGAGTGGCATGGGAGGTCATGTTGTGAGGGTCAGCCTCTGCATACCAAGACCGGTGATGAGGACAGCAGTGACGATGAAACACAAATTGTTGATGTAGCTGACCGCACTTGGGAGCCGGGTGAAGCAATGGCTTCATCATCGTCAGGAGAAGAGGGCACCAGCTTGCAACTCAGGCAGCGGCGCAGCCAGCAAGTGGGTTGTGTGGCCGTGAGTCAGCAGGGTAGCAGCAGTGTGAGGTCGGGAGCCAAGCAGCCATGGGGTAGCAAACCTGCTTCGCAGGTCCAAGAAAGTAGCGGCACAGGAGCTCAGCGAGGCAGCGGCGGTAGTAGTCACTCAGTGCGGAGCGTTGGCGGTAAAATCAGCTACTCGGCGGTTTGCTAAGACACCGGAGGAGCCGAATATGGGTATATGTAGAATCTGTGGGCAGAAAGTGAGGCGTGGCCAGGGAGCTAACGTTGGCACCATGGCCCTGCATCAACACATGCAGCGTCACCATCCGGTGGCCTGGGAGAAACGTGGCTTAAATGTGGTGGTCCATCCTGCTGCCGCAGCAGCGGCCAGTGGCACGCATGCCATTGCAGCCATTCAAGGCTCCACCAGCTCTCCAGAAGGGAGCGGTTTCTCTTTGACATCATCTCACGGCCCAGATGCTCCTGTTCCTCACTACTCATGGCGCCAGCAGTCGTTCAGCGAGGCGATTGCAAAGAGACAACAGTATGCGTCCAACCATCCTAAGGTGCAGCAGCTGACCGTGCTCCTGTCCAAGTTGTTGGTACTGCAGTCCCTCCCTTTCCAAATGGTGGACTCTGCACCATTCAGAGAATTAATGGATTGTGCCGAGCCGAGATGGAGAGTTCCAAGCCGTAATTTCTTTTACAAAATGGCAGTACCAGCACTTCATAAATATGTAGAACAGAAAGTGGGTCAGTCCTTGAGCTTATCAGTTTGTTCCAAGGTGCGGGGCAGCGCGGACATCTGGAGCTGTAACTACGGTCAGGGCCAGTACATGTCCTTTACGGCCCATTGGGTGAATGTGCTTCCGGCCCAGGCACACCAACAACTTGGACAGGAGACGCCGCTGTCTCCTCCACGTTGTCAAACTGCTGCTCCTGAGCCAATGTCCGCCTTCTCCTCCTCCACCACCACCACCATCTCAGCCTCCACAAGTACTGCTCCATCATACCACATGTGTAGGGCACAGCGGTGTCACGCAGTTCTACACCTGGCTTGCCTTGGCGAATGAAGTCACACAGGGGAGGAACTGCTCCGCGTCATGCAGCAAGAAATCGATGTGTGGCTTTTTCCACGCCAACTGCAAATAGGAATCATGGTGACGGACAATGGGAGGAACATGGTGTCCACGCTACACCGAGGAGGGATGGTCCATGGGCCCCGCAAGGCGCATGTGTTCAATTTGGTTGTGAAAAGGTTCCTGAAGTCTCCACCGATCTTCAGAAGATTCTGAAAATGGCCAGGAAACTGTGCATGCACTTCATCCATTCCTACAAAGCCAGGAACACCCTCCTCGAATTGCAGCGGCAGAATGGCCTCCCCCAACACACTCTAATATGTGATGTTTCCACCCATTGGAATTCCAGCCTTCACATGTTGGACCAACTGTATTAACAGAGAAAGGCAATTAACGATTTTTTGATGATCCAGGCGAACAGGAGTACTCCCCTGTTTAACTTTGATGTCAGCCTGTGGCATCTCATGCGTGACACCTGCCGTTTGTTAAGGCCATTCGAGGAGGCGACGCTATTTGTCAGTCGCCAGGACTACGGGATGAATAACGTCATTCCACTGCTTCATGTCCTGGAACAGATGCTGAAAAATCTGTCTGGGCAGGGGTCTGGAGATGTGGAGATGTGGCATGGATGCCAGGTTCCCGGGTTTGTTTGATAGAACAAATTATCTCCCATTCCTCATGGTGCAATGGTTACCATTAGGAAGACGGTATGGTAACCATTGCACCATGAGGAATGGGAGATAATTTGTTCTATCAAACAAACCCGGGAACCTGGCATCCATGATACTGCCGCTAGAACATCGAATATCGGCGGCAGCGACATGTGAGTGGGTCTGTGAGTATGATATGTGATATAGTACATATCTTGACAGACAAATAGTATCATCTAACATTGACAAGATATCTCCCAGGTGGCTACAAATTGGTCACATCTACCATGGTAGCATCTATTTTGATATTGTATAATATCCTGGGAATTTGATATCCATTACATTGCCGCCAGAATATCGAACTTTGGCGGCACTGATATGTGAACGGGTTTGTGAGTATGATATATATAGCATGGTATACATCTCTATCAACAAATAAACATAATAGATTATTGATGAGACACCTCCATATTGGCTATAATTTGGTTATGCCTACCTTATTAGTATTTATCTTAAATACGATGCATCTAAGTACACCTTAATGTATAAGAAGCATCTCTGAACGAATACATTTTTGAAGAAGGTTGTTTTGTCCAATGATAAGTCCCTGATAAACCCTATTCATATTTAGCGGGGGGAAACGCGTAGGACATAGACTGGGACAATATATATCCTGACAAATTGCTTTGAGCTACTTTACTGGGACCTTGATAGTGCATCAGTATTTTGAGATATCTTTGTTTGGTATTTAGGTATTAATTAATATTTCTTTGTTGACACTTTATGGTATTTAGTACACTGTAGTAGATTTAGATATAATTTTGGTTAGTGTGTGCTAGGATCTTGGCGGGGTCGTCCTTATCGGGACGATCGCTCCGCGTCTGTATAGGTAGGCTTAGTTATTAGATGTAAGTTTTATCTCGTGGTATATTTTAGCGTAATATTAATAAAGGTTAGTTTTTTATAGATAAGTAGACAACTTTTTGTAGTTTTTCTTTGTTAAAGATATCCAAAGGTGTCAACATTCAAGATTATCCTATATTCCACCCTCCTGCTGTCAGTGAATGTGGATGTGATCCATATTCAATCTGTGTACATGTAAGGTGGAGAAATACAAAAGACAGGAGACAAAATTGTAGTTACAAAAAAATAATTTCCCTCCCATAACATGGAGGCACAATACTCTTGATTACACTATTCTATCTCTTTACATGCTTTTGTACACAGAACACAGATTCTGTTCATTACCTCTTTAGTAGTGATGAGCGATTGTGTAAACTATCGTTATCGGATCGATAGTCGAAATCTTCAATTATCATGCCGATAGTCGATAACAAATAATCCCCGATGACCATTAAAGTCTATGGGGGGAGAAAAACAGTTTTCATTCGTACATCCAAACAGGGGTGGAGAAGCTGAAATTAACATCCACAACAGTAAACTGGATATGTGCTACATCTTGGGCAAGATAATTAGGCAACAAGAGTCACAGAAAAAAACTGACAGACTATTCACTATCCCTGTCGTACCACAGCATGACCCTTAAACCTGCATGACCCACAAATTAAAAAGTGCCAGAAGGCAGTATTATTTGAACCATCATTTTACTCAACGTGTTCTTGGGGTGGCAAATGTGCTCCATACTCCATGTCCTCTGAATAACCTACATCTGTTCAAGTCTTCCTGTACCTCCCTTGTACAATTCAGAGGAATATTTGTATCAGCTATTTTGTACATGCATGTTTTTTAGTAGTTTAATTGTAGAAAACGCATTTTTAAAATAGGTTGGAATCCCACCACGTCTTTGATTCTCTTTTTTTAATTGTATTAAATGGGTTGTCTCACTACAGGGATTGCTAGCTATGTTACAGATCTTGCAAAAACAAGTCATTTTGCAATATGTGTCCATTAACAGTGTCCTATCTATTCCTGTTTTTGACAGCACCATGCCCTTTAAAATTTAAAACATGACCCTTCAGCTACTGTTGACAATTGTGAAGAACAAATGTCTGTTAAAAAATCACATTTTTTACAATAGGACCTGTAGTATAGCTGTATTATACAGCACCATGCCCCCCAAAAATTCAAAACATGACCCTTTGGCCAATCTTGACAACTGTGAAAAACAAATGTCTTTTAGAAACCAACTTTTTTTAAATAGAAAACCCGTAGTATTTGCTTTATTTCACAGCAACATGCCATTCAAATATTCAAAACATGACCTTTGGCCACTCTTTACAATTGTGAAGAAAAAATGTCTGTTAGAAACCACATTTTTTATAATAGGACCTGTAGTATCTGTGTTTCACAGCAACATCCCCCACAAAATAAAAAACATGACCTTTGGGCCACTTTGCAATTGTCAAAAAAAAAATTTTTTTTAGAAAAAACCCATTTTTTTAAAAATAGGCCCTGTAGATAGCGGATTTCAAGCGCATGACCCAAAAAAATTATAAAAATGATTTTCTCGCCACTGTTAAAAAATGTGAGGGAAAATGCCATTTAAAAAACCCACATTTCGGTTCAAAGGACCTTGATTATAGCTGTATTTCAGCACCATGATTTGTGTTGAGCGTTTTTTAAACGACAAAGTGAAATCTGAAAGGTTTTTGGTGATAAAAATTTCCCGTTCATGCGTAATTAAGGTTAAAAATCTGAGCATCATCTATTAAGATGCGCCTTTTTCGGCGTTCCTGAATTTTGGGGGCGGCCAGCAAATGAGATTACAGAATAGAGCGGGTGAGTGTTTGTGTGCGAGTATGACTGGATGTGTATGGTTGCGATTGGCGGGAAAAGATACATGACCCCGTTTTACTAGAACAGCGTTTTCCCGTTTCAGCCTCAGTGTTCCAGCGTTCTGGGTAGGGGCTGCGCTCTGCCTGTGGCCAAACGTCAGCGAAATTGTCTTTTTCGGGACAGAGAAAAAATCTACTATTAGTGTGATCCTTCCAAATTTTGTTGATAAGAGATTTGAAGATTTTATGTAGTTAGCTGAGAATTTTAAAGCAGCATCTACCGCTGTAAATTACGGCGGGGGGGGCGGGGGGGGGGGGCGGGGGCGAACAAGACAAGCTCTACTATAAAGAAACTGGATAAAGTTCACCAAGATTAGTGTAGACATTGTAGTGGAAAATCTTTATTTTTAAACGTTTGCTATTGAAATTTTCCTGGTATTGGGCAGCCTGAACTTTATTGGATACCCCTCATTTTTTGTAACTGCAGGGCCTTTTTTTTGCTGCAAAACCCATTTTATTTCGTATACTTTTCAGTAGGTGTTTATTTAGTTTTTCCCATTTTCTCCTTTGTGTTGATATATCCCCCTTGCAGTTAAAAACAAACCCGCAATTTGTTGTCAGCCCCCAGGTTGTTTGTTTGCCAAAAATACCGTGTATCGTACGAAAAAAATCACGTTACGTGTTTTTTTTCTTTTGCGCAGCCAGCATTGTTCATTGACGCGAATTTTTCGTAAAACTTAAACAGCAATTCTAATCACCACAGGTGAAATTTAAAGGTGCAAAAATACCGTTTTTTATTCAAAACATAACAGTTACGTGTTTTGACTTTTTTCACCCTCATTTTGTTCATTGAGCAGCCTCAGTAACTTTTAAAAAAGAATTTATATTCACCAAGGTGAATTGAAAGGTGAAAAAATATCGTTTATTAAACCAAAACATAAACTTTTCGTTTTTTTTTTGATTTTGCGCACCACCCATTTTTTCATTGACCCCACCCAAATCTATTTAACTTTTAAAAACCCCGGGGCAATTCTAATATTCACCACAGGTGAATTGAAAGGTGAAAAAAAATTTCCTTTTTATTATATAAAAACCATAACGTTACGTTTTTTTTGACTTTTGAAACACCCAAATTTTTTTTTCATTGACGCGCACTAGGGAAATCTTTAAAAACAGAAAATTTTTTAAAATTCCCCAACAGGTGAATTGAAAGGTGAAAAAAAATATCTTTTTTATTATACCAAAAACATAACATTTATGGGGTTTTTTGACTTTTTTTGCACCCAGAATTGCCCATTAAAGCAGCTTCTACGAAAAATTTTAAAAACACCCAATTCTATATTCACCACAGGTAAAATTGAAAGGTGCAAAAATTCCCGGTTTTTTAAATATAAAAAACTTTCCCAGTTACTTTGTTTTTTGATTTTTTGCAACCCAAAGCATTGTTCATTAAAGCAGCATTTTCGAAAATTCAAAATCAGAAATTCTATTTTCCCCAAAAGGTTTAATTGAAAGGTCCCAAAAAATAACTTTTTATTATATCAAAAACCAAAACCCAAGTTAAAGTTTTTTTGGGACGTTTGCACACCCCCCCTTTGGGTTCTTTGGGACGCAACCTTCTACGTAAATCTTAAAACAAAAAATTTATATTCACCCCCAGGTGAATTGAAAGGTGAAAAAAATTCAGTTTATTTTTAAAAAAAACAAAACAGTTACGGGGGTTTTTTTGACTTTTGCACACCCGCATTTTTTTCTTTGGGACGAGCAAAAACTAAAAAAAAAAACAGCAATTTCTATATTTCCCCACAGGTAAATTGAAGTTGAAAAAAAAATTTTTCTTTTATTATCCCAAAAAAACAAAAACAGTTATGGGGTTTTTTGACTTTTGCGAAACCCAGCATTGTTCTTTTGACGCACCCTCTACGTAAATTTTAAAAAGCAATTCTATATTTAAACCAAGGTAAATTTTAAAAAGGTTTGCAAAAAATAGTTTATTATATAAAAAACAAAAAACAGTACGTTTTTTTTTGATTTTTTGCACCCCCAGCATTGTTAATTGACGCAGCTTACGAAACCCTTCAAAACGAAAATTTATATTCCCCACAAGGTGAATTGAAAGGTGAAAAAATATCGTTTATTATCCCAAAAAAACTTTAACATTTACGTGTTTTTTTTTTTTTTCCCGTCCCCAGCATTGTTCATTGACGCACATCTACGAAAAATTTTTAAAACAGCAATTCTATATTACACAGGTAAATTTGGGAAAGGTGAAAAAAAATCCCATTTTTATCCCCAAAACATAACATATACGTTTTTTTTGGACTTTTGCCCAGTCCAGATTTTTTGGGATAGCCCACCTTCCCGTTAAATTTGAACCCCGCAATTTTTGTTTTGATTAGAGGGTTTTAAAAAAATTTGCTGTGTTTTTCCCGTCTTTTAAAAGAGATTTTTCCCAAAAAACTTTTCCCCATACCTTTTTAAAAAATTTTTAAAATTTCTAAAACATGGGGGCAAAATTTGCGGGTTTGGTAAGCGAGCAAAGGGGGGGGGTAGCCATGGGGGGTAGGGGTTTACGAGAGGAAAGGTGCCCTTCCAGTGCGGGGAAACAACAGAAATTCCCCAGGGGGGTTTCCTCAGTTGCGGGGGCCGTGGGCCTGTCATCGTTTGGGTCGGGCACGTGAATTTTAAGAAAAACGAACATCGTCGCCAATTGCCCTTAAAGGGTTTTAATGAAAACTTGCATCTAGCAGTTTTAAATTCCTCGCCCCTCGCAGTCACGGCCAAAAAATGTGTCACCCACCCATAAACAGCATCCGCCCAAACATAAAGCACCCCAAATGTAAAATCGTTTTACCCCCACTGGGGAAAACCCCTTTGTCTGAAGCCTTTTTGGGAGGGAAAAAATGGGGTTTTGGGGTCAGAAGGCATGTTAAAGATCAAGAGGATGTTTGTCTGCTCTGAGCCCAAATTTTTAAATGATCCCATCAGGGGAAGGGAAAGGGAAAGCGTTCAATCGGAAAAAATCCCGGGCGGTCGGCAACCCCTTGCATTTTGCCCCTTGTTGTAGCCCGCAGTTTCTGGTTTGCAAAAAAATTTAGGAGGGACCAAGTCCCCCTGTGTTAATGATGATGTGATGACGACCATTACCGGATCGATTGGTCTTTCGCAGAATTTGCTTGCGAAAGGGGTTAAACAGGGAAGAGGAGGAAGAGGAATTTTGGGGGGAGGTCAAAACGGGTCCCCCCACAAAAAGGGGGAGGGGGGTTTTTTGCCAGAAGTCCGCTGAAAAAGATTCCCCCAGCCACGTTCAGCGGGAAACCCCGCTTTTCGCTTATGCCCTCAAAAAGGGCCCGGCCTCTCAAGCCGGGCCTTTTTGAGGGAAACCTCTGATTCCCCCCGGATGTCATATTTCCACCCCTTTTCCCCTTTAAAAGCATAAGTAGAGGGAAGAACCTTAAGTGGTTAACCACACCAAAAAATGTTAGTCACATGCAGCGAAAAGAATTTAGTTGAAAAGGGGGGGAACACTTGGCCAAAAAAGGGGCCCGGGGCCCACGCCCGGGGCCCCCAACCCTGGGCACACCCTTGGGCTCCGCCTCCCTCCTCCCCCGCCACCACCAAGTGTTCCTCAGCTGGGCCCCTGTCTTCGAGTCATGACAGGGGGGGCAGCCCCCCACTTTCGGGCCCCCACGTCGGCCCCAGTACCCCCAGCCCCACCAGGACCTTTTCCTTCCCCTTCTCCCTTTGCCATTTTGCGCCCTGCACCCCGTACAGGGGCCCAGTCTGCACCAGCCTTCTGTCTTCCCAAGTTTGGGAAAAAAAACATTTTTTAACCCCAAACCACCCAAAGCCAAAAGCCTGAATGTGGCTTTTGCCAGGCTTTTGGCCCTTTAAAAAAGTTGCCTTTCCGTCTGGTGGCACAGAGGGGTTTCCCGCCACATCATCCCCCTCCCTCCCCCCAAACCAGTTTCCCGACAGGCATTTTTTTGCCAAAAAGCCGCCCCTGCCCTGGCCACCCACTTTGTCCTCTAAATTTTCAAGCGCGTTGACTGCATCTGTGCCCGGGAAAAGTCCACTCCCCCCGCACAGGACTGTAAGCACGGCCCCCCCCCCACCCTTATCTCTGTGACGTCACGGGGTGAGCTGGGGGGATGTCCGGGGGGTGACGGTGGCCCCTCAGGCTCGGCGCACCTCTTAAAAAACCGCAGGGAGGGTGCAGGGCTCTTTCCCCCAGGCCCCGGTATCACGTGCCCAGAGACACCAGGCCGTTTTAAAAATTAATCCCCTTTGGAGACCGTCCCACAAAGGTCAGGAGTGTGGAGGGCTCTAAGCAAACGAGACCGAAGCGCGCGGGTGACAAGAACCTTGTCCAGGGGGGGGTGTGCGATCGGCGAAATTGTGGCCCCCCTTAGGGGTGGGTGGAGCACATCCCTTCCCGGGCACATGTCTAAACCCTTGTCGCCCGAAATTTCAAAAGATCCCGGGTTGGATGCCTGCTAAAAAGGGTCGAGGTCTGAGTTCGCACTTCCGCCTTTCGCACCTGCTTCGTCCTCCCTGGCTGCATTGCAGCGTCAGCTCGGCCCCCCCGTAACCTTCTTTGTTGAGGGCAACACACTGAATTCCACCCCCCACATGCTCCACCATTTGGCAGAGCGCAATGCCTTTTGCAGTACGAAGTGACACATGGCCTGACAAGCAGCGCTACGGCCCCTCGGGGTTTTTAACCCAACAGAGTGAAGGCGGGTGAAAGGCTCTGCCCATCCTTGCCGTTTTGAAGAAGCCCCAAAAAGGGTCAGTGCGGACAATGCCCTTGTCACATGAGCTTTGTGGTGTCTTATTTCTGGAACGTCTTTGGACACTCTGAAACAACAGGCCCCGCCAGCGACGGGGAGGAGACGGACAAGTGGGAACAGAGCCTTTTTTTCCCCGTCAAATCCACAAGGCCGACAGTTTCAAAATTTTCACGGTCTTCATTAGCAGGGGTTCGGGGCCCAGAGCTGTGGTAGGTGGCGCATCAGCTTCGGGGTCATATCTCAGGCAGTAGGGCTGTGTTGAAGTGTCCGGAGGCGGGAGGAGGAGGGGGGTTAGGGGAGGAGCGGAGGGGGAGGAGGTTTTTCCTAGACACCGATTTTACCGACGCCCCCTCCCTTTAAAAAGAGGTTGGCGCAAATTTGAGGGGGAGGAGGAAGATGGGGAAAAGTCGTTTGCTAGTCCCCCTCGACCCAGAGGTTTGGGAAATCAGGCTCCATCTCTCAATAGTGTTTGGGGATGCTCCATTTCCCCCAAATGACCCTCGCTTAAGGCCACCCAAATGAACAACAGTTACTGGGGGGCCACCCCCGGTCCCCGGTCAAAACAAAAATCGCACTTTCCTTCCACCCCCCCAAAAATAGAGAGAAAAATGAGGAATGGAACCTTGCTGATGCAACTGGGGCTCTTTTTGCGTTCTTCACGTTCCCAAATGTCACGGGGGGAACAACACGCGACGTGACGCAGTAGAGTGCCAAGTGGGCGTGGGAGCAGCGGGCAAGGGGCAGAAGCCTAATGGGTGACCTCTGGCAATTTTTGTTTAACCCCTCCCCAACCCATGCAATGCAGGCACACATCCAACCACAGAGTCATTTAAGATCATGGTGCAGACTATCTGCTCTAAAACACCGTGTTTTTGCATGTGTTCGGACCCCCTAGACTTCTTTGGGGGACCAAAAAGGACGAATGGCCCAGTGGCTCGTCACGCCAAAGGTGTTGTCCCGCCCCGCAGCCAGCTCATATCGAGGGACCTTCAGCACAGCTGGAGGAGTCATTACAGACAAAGCATCCCGGGTTTCCCGATAATGTGGGTCGTTTGACTTTTATCAAAATGAAACAGCATGGATCTCTGAGAGTTGTGGCCCCATTGCCGGGTCACCGATTAGTTGCCCGGGCTACTTTACATTCCTTTTTAAACAGAAAGGTCCCCTTGAAAAAATTTTTTTTAAAAAGATCATTTTTTACGCAATTTTTTTTTCTTTTTCCCAAACAGTTCATTTTTTTGGTTTTTCGTGAGGAGACGTAAAAGACGCAAAGGTTTTTATGACAACCCGATTCCATTTATCACTTTATCTTTAAAAAGTTTTTCGATTGTCAATAGTTTTGGGGGGCTGTAGCTGTAGATAAGCAAAAATCATGGTCCTTTGGAACGAAATGTGGTTCTAAGTGGCATTTCTCCTCACAATTTTTCACAGTGGGTGAGAAGTCATTTTTTAAAAATTTTTTGGGTCATGCTGCTTTTAAAGGCGCAAAAACTACAGGTCCCATTTTAAAAAAAATGTTGTTTCTAACAGCATTTTTTCTTCACAATTGACCAAAATGGGTCAAGGGGGGTGCTTTGGGAATTTTTTGGGGGGATTTTTGCTTTTAAAAGCAGCAATATACAGGTCCTATTCGAAAAAAATGTTTCTAATAGACATTTGTTTTCGCAATTGCAAAATGGCTCTGGGTCGCTTTGAATTTTTTGGGGGGATTTTGCTGTGACTTGCAGCTATACAGAGGGCCTATTTTAAAAAAAGTTGTTTTTTAACAGACATTTGTTCTCACAAAATTTTCCAAAATGGTCAAGGGTCATGCTTTGAATTTTTGGGGCATTTTGCTGTGACAGCGCTATACTAGAGGTCCTATTTTAAAAAATGTTGTTTTAACAGACTTTTTCTTCCCAAAATTTTCCCAAAAGGGGTAAGGGTATGCTTTTTAATTTTTGGGGGGGATTTTGCTGGAAGCCCTATACTAAGGGTTTTCTAAAAATGTTGTTTCAAAAGAATTTTTTCTTCACATTGTCAAGAGTGGTCAAGGGTGATGGTGCGTCAGAAAAAGGGAAAAGGTAGGACATGTTAAAGGGACACATTTTCAAAATGACTTTTTTTGCAAGATCTTTAACTAGCAAACAATCCCGTATTGAGACAAACCCATTTAATACAATGAAAAAAAGAGAAAAAAAAGACTGGTGGGTTCCATCTATTTTTAAAAAGTGTTTTTAGAATTAAAGTACTAAAAAACTTTCAGTACAAAATAGCGTTAAAAAATTTCCCCTGAAATTTTACAAGGGGGGTACAGGAAAAACTTGACCGATGTAGGTTATTCCGAGGACATGGAGTATGGGCAGGCAAGAAAAAAAGTACAGAGACCATTTTCCTCCAGACTTAGTAAAATGAAAAAAGAATGCCAAGATAAAGGGCAACCCGGGGGAACAGGAGCGTTTAAACCCCCAATTTCCAAGTGAAAACTCAATTGGGCCACACCATACGGAGGGACAACGCTACCCAGGTATTGACTGTGAAATAGGAAAGGTGGGTTCTCACACTTCCCCTTCCGCACTCTGCTTCAGCACGACAGTTTTGTTGCGCGCATCGGGCATTTTAACTGCGTGTAATAGATGACGGACGCCAGCCCGGGGTTCACCCAAAACCCCCTGTAACTCCCCCTGGGTTTTGCTGTGGCCAGGGAAGGGATAGTCAATGTCCAGTGAAACTAAAATGGTGGTTTAAAGACTCCTTTTTCCGGCATTTTTAAATGTGGGGGTCATGCAGTTTTGGGGTCAGCTGTGGCCCGGGCGGTTAGTCAAAAGTTAGTGAAAACTAAAAAGGGGGTTTAAAGACTCCTTTTTCCGGCACTTTTTTAAAAGTGGGGGTGTGCGGGGTTTGGGGGCCCGTGTGGCCCAGGAAGGGGGTATTCAATGTCCAGTTAAGTAAGATGATGGTTCAAATCATATGCCTTCTGGCACTTTTTAAATTTTTGGGGGGAGCAGTTTTTAAAGGGGCAGGCGTGGTACAAGACAGGGGTAGTGAATGGTCTGGACTTTTTTTCTGTGACTTTTAAACCTAAGTGTGTTTCCAAGATGTGCACGTATCCATTGACTGTTGTGGATGTTAATTTCAGTTTTCCAGCCTTTTTTGGGTGTAAAAATGAAGGTGTTGTTGCTCTCCCCCTAGCTTTAATGGGTAATCGCTTAAACGAGCTCATATCGAAAAACCTTTCGATAGCGGGGCCCACTTGACTTTTGCTCGATCTGATGCCAACGCAATCGCTCAACACTAACCATACCCCCAAAAAAATTGACAGTTGGGGAAAAAAATTTTAAAGATGAAGTGAGTAAAGGGAATATTTTTTTTTTCCATGAAACGTGTACAATTGGTGATTTTTGGCAGCTCCTCCCCGAAAAAAACCAGCAAAATTACGGGGGGGGAACGGGAAAATAAAAATTGCAGAAAAAAAATGAAAATTTAAATTTTTTTTTTTAAAGAGGCCCCATTTTCTGTTTGAAGGGGAAATGTGAACTAGCCCGGGAAAACTAACCCGGTGACCCCCGTCAATTGGGGCCACAACACCCATTAAAAAATCCACGCCGATTCATTTTGATGACGGGAAAATAATCCACAAAATCGGGGGAAAAAAGCCGGATGCTTTTTGGTTGTAAAGAATCCCCCAGCTGTGTTTAAGGTCTGTCAGTTTAGACACTGGTGCTGGGTGGGAAAACACCTCTTTTGGGTGGCAAGTGGGGTTTGGGTTTTTAAACCCCTTTTGGTACCAAAAGTTCGTTTTTGGGTCCGGAACAAACCCAAAATTACATTGGTGTTTGAGACGCATATAATTTTGAAACAAAGTTTTTAAACCCATTTCTTGTGTGTTGTTTGTGGGGCCCTTTGCATTCTTGTTTGGTGAGGGGGTTTAAAAAAGGTTCCCCCAAGGTCACCCTTTTAGGCTTCTGCCACAATCCCCGGGCTGCTGCGGCTTTTTGGGCCACTCCTGCTGTAAATTCTGACGTTTGTTCCACCTTTGACTTTTGAAAGAAGTGAAGCAAACCCCAACAGATATCTCCAGTTGATAAACCCAGCAGGTCACCAATTCCTGCATTTAATCTCTATTTGGGTTGGGAAAGGAAAGTGCTGATTTTCCCAATTTTTGTAGGGGGAAATCGAGGAGGGGGGCTTCCCCCAGCAACTGTTGTTCATTTTTATTCCTTAATGCGAGGATCATGTTGGGGGAAAAGGGGGAGCATCCAAAACTCATGTGAGAGATGGAGCCTTTTTTTTCCAAAACCTCTGGGGCAAGGGCACTAGCAACTGATCCCTTTCCCCATCTTTTCCCCTCCGTCTTTAAATCCGTGCCCCAACCCCCTTTCCCCAAAGGGAGGGACATCAGTAAAAGGCGGGGTCCCGGAAAAAACTCATCCTCCTCCTCCGTTCCCCCCGCCCCAGCTTCAAAAAACGCCCCCCGACTTTCCTCAGATGCTGTACCCTTTAGAGCTGAGGCGCCAAACCCCTTTCACCAGCCCTGGACCCCGAAACCAAATGGGCCCAATGAAGACAGATAAAAAATTTTTTTAAAAAATGTTTGGGGCCCTTTGGAATTGAGGAGAGAAAGGCTCTGTGTCCCCATCTGTGGTTTCCGGTTTTCCTCCTCCCTCGCGGGGGACCCGCCGTTTCAGAGTGTCCCAACCATCTTTCCAGAAACTAAGGGTCACCACAATGCCAGGGGTGCAAGGGGGATTGTCCGCACTGGGCCATTTTTGGGGGGCTTCTTCAAAATGGCAAAAGGGGTGCAGAGCTCTTTCATCTTCCTCCACTCTCAGTGGTTTCAACACCCCGAGGTCCGCACCGCTGCTTGTCAGGCCATGTGTCACTTCGTACTGGGTAATGGCATTGTGCTGCTGCCACAATCGCTGGAGAATGTGGAGGGTGGAATTCCAGTGTGTTGCCACGTCAACAATGAGACGGTTGACGGGGAGGCCGAGCTGACGCTGTAACGCAGCCAGCCGGGACGAAGCAGGGTGCGAATGGCGGAAGTGTGAGCTCAGACCTCGAGCCTTCCTCAGCAGGCAGTCCAGACCCGGGTAGCACTTTAGAAATTTCTGGACGACGAGGTTCATGACATGTGCCAGGCAAGGGATGTGCTCCAGCCTACCGATCTTAAGGGCGCCCAGGAGATTTTCACCGTTATCGCACACCACCTTGCCTGTCACAAGGTTCTTGTCACCCAGCCAGCCCTCGGTCTCGTTGCAAAGAGCCGTCCACAGCTCCTGACCTGTGTGTTGATGGTCTCCAAGACAAATAAATTTCAACACAGCCTGGTTTCCCTGGGCACGTAATGCTACCAGTGGACCTTGGGGGAAAGAACCCTTCACCATCCCTGCGGTTTTGAAGAGCGTGTGCCGAGCCTGAGAGCCACCGTCACCACTAGAGACATCCACCCAGCTCACCCAGTGAGCTGTCACAGAGATTTTTAGCGCCTTTGGGCCGGGTGCTTACTAGTCCATGTATCGGTGGTGAGATGGACTTTGCCGGACACAGATGTAGACAACGCGCTTGAGATTTTAGATGAGACGTGACTGGCCAGGGCAGGGGCGGCTTTTCTGGAAAATGAATGCCTGCTCGGCATCTGGTATTGGGGGCAGGCAAGGGCCATGACATGGTGGAACCCATCTGTGTCCACCAGACGGAAAGGCAACATTTCCAAGGCCAAAAGTCTGGCAATGCCGACATTCAAGCTTTTGGCTTTGGTATGGTTTGGGTTGAAGTGTTTCTTCTGCCCCCAAACCCAGTAGACAGAAGGCTGGCTGCTAGACTGGCCGCTGTATGGCGCGCAGGTCAAATGGGGGAAGGAGAAGGGTAGGCTGTGTCTCTGGTGGTGCTGGTGGTACTTGGGCAACGGTAGATGCTGAAGCGGAGGCTGATCCTTGCTTATTATGCTGAGAGACATGGGCAGCTGAGGAACGCTTGGTCTTGGAAGTGGCGGAGGAGGCGGAGACAGAGGGTGTGACAGTTGTTGGAATCCCGGGATCAGTGTGGCCTTTTTTCGCCAAGTGTCCATTTCAACTCATGCATTCGCTGCATGTGACTAGACATGTTGGTGGTGGTTAAACACCTAAGATTCTTACCTCTACTGAAGGTTTACGGCAAAGGCGGCATATGACATCGCTGGGTGAATCAGAAGCTGGATCGAAAAAGGCCCAGGCTTGAGAAGTCCTGCACGTTTTCGACGGTGATAAGCGAGGAGCGGTGTTTCCGCTGATCATGGCTGGCAGAATAATCTCAGCGGACTTGTGCGACCGCCCTCTCCCTTTTGAGGCGGGACCCGTACTGACACTACCCCATTGTCTTCCTCCTCGTCCAGTGATGAAGCACTCGCAAGGAAATTCTGCTGAAAAGACCACGTTGGATAAGCAATGTCGTCATTATCATCATCATCATCAACACAGGTGACTTCCTCGTCCTGACATTCTATATCCTGGATCTGCGGGCTACAAGCAACATTTACTGCAAGGTGTTGCCGACCGCCCAGGGTTTTTGTCGATTGACCGGCTTCCTTCTCCTCCTCTGATGGCATCAGCGATTGGGCGTCAGAGCAGACAAAATCATCCTCTTTGGCCTCTTGATCTTTTGAAATGCCTTCTGACCCCAACCGCATTTTGTCATCAAAGAGGTCTTCAGAAAATGGATTATCCATAGTGGTGGGTACATGAGTTGACCTTTGGGCTGCTTTCACTTCATGTTGAACGGATGCTGACGATGATGATGATGATGATGATATTTGTGGCCGTGACTGGGAGGACGAGGAGGTAAGACTGCTGGATGCAGGTTGCATTAACCACTGAAGAACAGATTGGCGATGCTGTTCGTTACTGAAATTCACAGGGCATCGACCCATCAGTGACAGGTCTTGTTCCTGTAACCGACGATCCGCTGGCTTGCGTGTTGTTGCCAGCACTTGAAGGAGCACCTTCTCTGGTACATCTACCTCCATGTCCTACACCCCTCTTTGCGCGCTAACCACCTGCAGTTCGCTCCGTGTTGAGAAAGATAAAAATTTAAAAGGTATGGAAGAGTTTTTGACAGTCTCTTATTGAAAGACGGCAAATCACAGCTATTCTTAAATCCCTCTAATTTCCAACAGCCAACTAGGATTAGAAGCAGAATTGTTTCTATCAAATATCTGTGAAATGCAGACTAGTGGAAGAACAGAATATGCTGTTCTTAGAATATGCTGTTCTTAGAATATACTGTTCAGTTCTGGGCCCCAGTTTATAGAAGAGATGCAATGGAGCTAGAGAGAGTACAAAGAGGAGCAACCAAACTTATAAGGGGAATGGAGCATCGTAGTTATGAGGAGAGGTTAGTAGAATTGAACTTATTTAGTCTAGAGAAAAGTAGGCTTCTGGGGGTACATGATTAATTTATATAAATAAATAAATGGTCCCTGCAAAAAGCATGGGGAAAAAAATTATTTAAGTGAAGCCCCTCAAAAAAAAGGGGCATTCCCTTCGACTAGAAAAAAAGGGATTAATCTCAAGGGAAAGAGGTTTTTCACTTTAAGAACTGTGAATCGTGAAATGCCTGCTGAGGACGGGTACAGCAAGAATGTAGAGAGTTTAAAAAAGGTTAGAAAATCCCCTGGAATAAAAATTTTAATCCTGCGGCGTGTAAAATTCGGATCCTGGCTGGTGGCGGTCGGGGGTCAGAGTATGATCTCCAGGGAGCAAGGTTCTTGGGCTTGTGGGGTCCAGGGCTTAACATTGGTGGTGGGCAAAAATCCGCCTCTCCCCCCTCACCCCATTTTCCCCCCTTGGTTAAACTTGAGTGACACATTTCTTTTTCCCGTACAACTATGAAACTATGTAACGTAGCACAAAATAAAACAGTTTCTTCCTTCAGTCCCTAGATTTACAAAAATGCCCATGGATGCAATTGATAGTTTTAAAAAAACTATCGACAAAAAGCGCCAAACTGAAACGCACGGTAAATAAAAGTATTAAAAAGTTTTTGGTTAAATTTTGGGGGCCTTCGCACCACTGACTAAATGCAATTTACTGGGAAATATGTTAACCCAAATTTTTCGTACAACTGAGCTCTTTTGGGCCAAACGAAACACAAAAGCAATAAAAAGTAAAATTTTTTTGGATTAAAATGGCGCCTTTGCACCAAATTTTTAGGCGTAATTTACTATTTAAAATGTAAATATGTATCACGCCACTACCCCTCTTCTCTCCCCAGACCCTTTTTCTGCCCTTTTAACGTCGACCCTCCATCCCCACAAATCCTCCCTCCTCGGGATCACGGACCTGGGGCCCCTCCCGGATCTTTCTACCTTCTGAACGGGGAAAAATCAGGCTCTCACTCCTCACCACCCCCTCCTCCACCCGCTCTTGTTGGTGTCCCCCAGGGTCTGTCCGGGCCACTCCTCTTTTCTATCTACACTCTTTGGGCTGGGGCGCTCATAGCCTCACATGGCTTTAAACCACCTGTCGCGGACGACACCCCGTTTATATCCCGGTCCTGACATTAACTCCCTTCTCTCCGGATCCAAAAAGCCTTCATCCATTTTCCCCCTTCTTCTCCTCCCGTCGCTTAAAATAATGTAGTTAAAAAAGAATTTATATCTTTCCACCCCTCCCTCTCTACCCCCCCACCTGTCTTCTATCATGTTTAAAGGCCACAACCCCTCCCTCACCCGCTCCCAAGTCCCCTGCCTTGGGATAAAAATTTGCTCCTTTTTTCCTTCAAACCACCTCCAAAGCCCTCACCTCTCCCGCCGCCTCCACCGAAAAATATTTCACGCATCCGCCCATTTCCTAAACTCTGAACTACTAAAACGCTAGTCCACGCCCTCGTCATCCCCCGCCATTGACTACTGCAACTCCTTCTCTGTGGCCTCCCAGTTAGAAACCCTCGCTCCCCTCCAATCCATCCTAAACTCTGTGCCCGTCTGATTCACCTCTCTCCTCGCTACTCCTTCTGCCTCTCCCCTCTGCCAATCCCTTCACGGGCTCCCCATTGCCCAACGAATTCAGTTCAAATACTAACCCTGACCTACAAGGCCTCCATGACCTCTCCCCTCCATACATCTTTGCCTTAATTTTTAGATACCTCCCATCATGAAATCTCCGCTCCTCACAGGACCTTCTCCTCAGCTCACCTCTCATCAGCTCCTCACATAACCGTATACAAGACTTCTCCAGTGCTTCACCCCCACTCTGGAACTCAATAACCCAAAACATCAGACTCTCCCCAACTTTCCCCCAGTTTCAAAGCAACCTGAAAACCCATTCTTCAGGAAGCCTCAGCCCCATTAAAACCCCACCACTAACCCGGCCCCAAGCAGTCCTGCCCCACCATCCTTCGATACTCCCCCATTCCCCCCCCTTCCCCGAGATTGTATGCCCTTTGCGGGAGTGGCATCCTCTTTCCTCTCTGTTTCAGTTTCTAGTCATTTTTGTCACCATTGTATTTGTTCAATTTTGTTAGTATGTTAATTTCCCCTTAAATGTACAGCGCCTGGAATTAATGGGGGCTCAAAAAAATAATAATAATTAATATGCGTAAAAACTGGCTCTTTGCGCCAAACAGCGCACGACTGCATAAGAGTATTTAAATGTTATATGGATTAATATGGCGGCCTTCGCACCGCTGACTAATGCGTAATTTACTATCAAATTATGTATAAAAACAATATGCGTACAACTGAGCTCTTTGCGCCAAACAAAACACAGACTGCAATAAGAGTATTTAAATTTTTTTTTGGATTAATATGGCGCCTTTGCAAACCCCTGACTATAGGCGTAATTTACTATCAAATATGTATAACACCCAAAATGCGTACAACTGAGCTCTTTGCGCCAAACAGACGCACAGACTGCAATAAGAGTATTTAAATGTTATATGGATTAATATGGCGGCCTTCGCACCGCTGACTACATGCGTAATTTACTATCAAATATTATAACACATATGCGTTACAAAATGAGCTCTTTGCACCAAACAGACGCACGGACGCAATAAGAGTATTTAAATGTTATATGGATTATTATGGTGGGCTTCGCACCACTGACTACAGGCGTAATTTTCTATCAAATATCTATAACACAATATGCGTACAACTAAGCTCTTTGCGCCAAACAGATGCATGGACTGCAATAAGGGTATTTAAATGTTATATGGATTAATATGGCAGCCTTCGCACCACTGACTACAGGCGTAATTTATTATCAAATATGTATAACACAATATGCGTACAACTGAGCTCTTTGCGCCAAACAGACGCACAGACTTCAATAAAACTAATTAAAAGTTATAGGGATAAGTATGCCGGTTTTTGGGAACACTGACATGCAGTGATTGCAATAGAAGAAAAACACAGGAGAATTTCACTCTACCAGAGGTCTGCTGGCCAAAAAAGTGGTAGAAAACAATGCTTTTTCAATTGAAGATCACAGGACACACTGAGCTGCAAAATATCTTCCTTTCAAATGCCTCTCCTCCTGCCGCCCACTCCCCCCACCACAGTGATTGCAATAGAACTGAAAACACAGGAACAATTTCAACTCCTATCAGAGGTCTGCTAGCCTAAAAAGTGGTAGAAAACAATGCTTTTTCAATTGAAGATCACAGGACACACTGAACTGCAAAATATCTTCCTTTCAAATGCCTCTCCTTCTGCGGCCCCCCTCCCCACAGCTGCACACACCAGTAGATATCCTTAAAACTTTCTCTAACTAAATAAGAAGTGCAATTCTCTAATCTAACTCTATTCTAAGCTGTAGGTAGATGGATCTTTTCTTGTATTAGAAGAGACTATCTATCAGAGCTGTGAGAACAGCTATTGGTTTAAACGCAGAGAGACACATCCTGCTGTGAAGTGTGATAGACAGAGTATTAGCTCAAACAGGAAATGCAGTTGCATAGATAAAAAAAGGTCACGTGATTTTTACAACCAATGAGATCCATACACCGCAAAGTGGTGACGTTGTACATCCTCCTCACCCCCCTCTATACTCGGAGCTGATTGGCTGGCCGCCAAAATTACAGGAAACGTTGAAAATGGCGCGATAGTAATAGATTATCTGTAAGATTGTCACCTAAACTATCTCGTGATCGAAGATTTCCGATAAGCCTAAAAATCGTACCGATTTCAACTTTTGCCGATAATATCGCTCATACCTACTCTTTAAGTTTGAAGATCCATCTACAAGACACAGTTTCACACTTCCACTACAACACATCTATTGCAACACTTCACTAGACTTAATGGATTCAAACACACCCAGCCATAGATGTGAAGACATTTAAAAGTTTTATGCCACATAATTTATGGCCACATGTAACCAAATTGAGCCTGATAAATAATTTAGGTGTCAATGAACTGCACAAACAGACTACAAACTGAAATTGAACTAAACCTTCCAACTAGGGCTAGCTTATATTGATTACTAGCTATTCCCCTGTTCCCAGCATCCCTTGATAACTCTTAGATCATGGGGAACATTACCATAAAGTGACAGCATGATATAAACAAACCATTTTAACTAGTACAAATCATATCATAATTAAATAAATCATTTGGTAGTGTAACTCCAAAAGAGCTTTCATACAAACATACTATTCATGTAGTGTAATCTTACTAAACTACACTACATAGATGTAAATCTTGGTGTTGAGCTATGGGTAAGTATCAGGCCCATGAGCTGAGCACACTCCATACACAGTGGGTTCCGCTAACAGCTGACATCAGTGCAGTGGCTAGGATTAAAATTAACTCTGATCCCAGTTAATTAACCACTTAGATGCTGCAGTAAGTGCAACCAAGGTTTCTGAACTATTAGCTAAGGCCCCCTATCACCTAAATGCCTCTTCCACATATACAATGTGCAAGTAGTTTACATGACATATGAGAGCATAATGAAGACACTTGGCCTGCCATGCTACTACTCCTGTTAGTGCCTGCTAGCAGCAGGATGTAATATATATTCCGTAAAAATATTTTACATTTTCATGGGAAAACACTAAAAAAAATGATACTTTGATGCAATGTAAATTAGACATTGTAACGGCCGGGACAGTGGATCCTCTGGATCTCTGCAAGCGATGGTGTGAGCCACGCCAGGAAGTGGAATCTAAGTAGGTCCTGGTTTTAACCAGAGCCCGACGCAAAGCGGGATGGACTTGCTGCGGCGGGGGTCTACCAGGTCGCTACCCCTGACGTGACTCGATTGCGGTGGCAGCCAAGGTTGAGCGTGGTACAAAATCGTGAGGTGTAGGCGTAGTTGGGGACAGGCGGCAAGGTCAGGGAAGGCAGCAAAGGTTCAGAGTCGAGAAACGTAGGCAGAGGTCAGAAAACACGGCAAGACAGTAAACACTCAGGAATGCTTTCTCTAAGGCTCGGAAGCAACACAGATCCAGCAGGGACGTGACATGGACCCAGACATGATATAGGGTCAGCGCCTGGCAATTATCCAATTACCGGCGCACTGTCCCTTTAAATTCACATGAACAAAGGCGCGCGCTAGGGGGCACGCATGCGTATTCCGGACAGCAGGGGGAGAGCTCAGGACAGGATCATGGTCAGGTAAGCGGATGGGACGGGTGCGCCCGCAGCCCGGTCAGCGGCGTCACTCGTCCCCGCCGAGCGCCCGGAGAGGGGGACACGGGTGCGCCCGCAACCCGCAGGACGGGATGCGGACCCACCCGTTACATTACCCCCACCTTAGATCTCCCCTCCTTTTTAGCCTGAAGGAACCTGCGGATGAGATCGTGATTGAAGATATTCGTTTCTGGGTCCCAGGATCTCTCCTCGGGTTCGAAGCCCTTCCAATCCACGAAGAAGAACCGCTTCCCTCTGACAGTCTTCATGGCCAGGATGTCTTGTACTTCGAAGATGTCAGCAGAATCAGCTACCGGGGGAGGCGATACATTCTTCTGAGAAAAGCGGTTCAGGACCAGAGGCTTGAGGAGGGAGACGTGGAAAGAGTTTTGGATCCGGAGCGATGGGGGTAAGCAGAGTTTGTACGTCACCGGGTTAAGCTGCCGGAGCACCTTGAAGGGTCCCAGGAAGCGAGGACCCAACTTGTAACTGGGAATCTTCAGACGTACGTACTTTGAAGAAAGCCACACCCTGTCCCCTGGGAGGAATGTCGGAGCAGGTCTTCTCCTCTTGTCTGCCTGAGACTTCATACGAGCAGAGGCCCGAAGTAGGGAGCGTCGAGTCTCTTGCCAGATGGCCTTGATAACCCGAACTTGGTCATTCACAGCGGGCACCTCCAAACCTGTGGGCAGGGGGAAGGGAGGGCATGGGTGGCGGCCATAGACTACAAAAAATGGAGAAACGCCGGCTGCATCCGAGTCACGATGGTTGTAAGAAAACTCGGCCCAGGGGAGCAGTTCAGCCAAGTTGTCCTGACGTCTGGATACAAAATGACGCCAATATTTTCCCAGAATTTGATTAACTCTTTCCACCTGACCATTGGACTGAGGGTGGTAGGCCAAAGAAAAGTCTAGCCTGACTTGCAAACAGGAACATAGCGCCCGACAAAATCGAGATACAAATTGAACTCCCCGATCGGAGACGATGTGCGACGGTAACCCATGTAGACGAAAGATATGCTGGAAGAAGTGACCAGCCAATTGTGGTGCAGATGGCAGACCAGGAAGAAGCACGAAGTGGGACAACTTCGAGAATCGGTCCATTACCACCCAGATAACTGAATTTCCCGAAGACATAGGTAGGTCCGTGATGAAATCCATGGCTATTTGTGTCCAAGGAATTTCTGGAACCGGCAGCGGCAGTAAGAGACCTGCCGGTCCATGACGTAAGACCTTGTTTCAAGCGCATGTGACACAGGAGAGGGTGAAGTCCTTGATGTCGTGTGCCAGAGTTGGCCACCAGTAGTGCCGAGAGATAAGAGCATAAGACTTCCGTGCTCCGGGGTGACCAGCCAACCAGGAACTATGCCCGCCAGTATCCTTTTCCTGTGCGGCGGAGGACATAAGTCTTGCCCGCAGGAACGCCTTGGAGGTCCACGGGAGCCATGTGAACCAACCGTTTGGGAGAAATAATGTGCTGTGACACGGGTTCGTCACCAACCACATCAGAGGCACGGGAGAGGGCATCAGCCTTGATATTTTTCTCAGCAGGCCGGAAGTCAATGCGAAAGTCAAAGCGTGAGAAAAAGAGAGACCACCTGGCTTGGCGAGGGTTTAGACGCTGGGCCATCTGAAGATACAGGAGATTCTTGTGATCTGTAAAGATGTCAATTGGGTGACGCGTCCCCTCCAGCAGATGTCGCCATTCCTCCAGGGCTAACTTGATGGCCAAGAGCTCCCGATCCCCAATGGCATAATTCCGCTCCGCTGGCGAAAAGGTCTTGGAGAAGAACCCGCATGTGAGAGTCTTGTCTTCGGGGCTTTTCTGTGTGAGGATCGCCTCTTCCCCCAGGGAGGAGGCATCCACCTCCATAGAGAAGGCATTCTCAGGATCTGGCCGGACCAAGGCAGGTGCCAAGGAGAAGGCAGTCTTTAGTTTGATAGACGCCTTTTCAGCCTCCGGAGGCCAACATCTCGGGTTCGCGTTCTTCCTGGTGAGGGCCACAATGGGAACCACCAAGGTGGAGAAATGGGGAATGAATTGTCGGTAATAATTGGCGAAGCCCAGGAAGTGCTGTATCGCCTGAAGGCCGACAGGACGTGGCCATTGCAGAACCACAGAGAGTTTTGCTGGGTCCATCTGCAGACCGTTAGCTGAGACTATATACCCCAGGAAAAGTAAGCTGGTCTGGTGGAATAAACATTTCTCCAGCTTGGCGTACAGTCGGTTGTTGCGCAGACGTCTCAGAACCTGGCGCACTGGTGTCCAATGGGTCTGGAGATCGGGGGAGAAGATCAGGATGTAATCTAGATACACTATGACACAGGTATACAATTGATCCCTGAAGACATAATTGAAGAATTCCTGAAACACAGCTGGAGCATTGCATAGACCAAAGGGCATCACGAGATATTCGAAATGTCCATCTCCTGTATTAAAAGCTGTTTTCCACTCACCCCCTTCCTGAATTCTGATGAGGTTATAGGCTCCTCACAGGTCCAATTTGGAAAACACCTTAGCCCCCCTGAGGTGATCAAAAAGCTCCGAGATCAATGGGAGAGGGAAGTGATTTTTCACGGTGATTTAGAACTCTGTAGTCAATACATGGACGGAGGGAACCATCTTTTTTCTGCACAAAGAAAAACCCAGCTCCGGCTGAGGAAGAGGATTAAATCCTTTCTGCAAGTTTTCTTGTATATATGCCGATATGGCCTGAGTCTCCGGCACGGACAGCGGATAGACCCTTCCCCGGGGGGGACTGGTCCCAGGGAGGAGGTCAATTGGGCAGTCATAAGGCTGATGTGGCGGCAGCATCTCAGCCTGCTTCTCAGAGAAGACGTCCCCAAAATCCTGCTACTCCTGGCAGGCTGGCGAGGCTTGGCGGGCAACTGTGGAGAAGTGGTAGGCACCGGCGTGGTGCTTCCAAACAGAGGTTCTGGCATTCCGGTCCCCAACGCAGGACCTCGCCTGTCTTCCAGTCGAGCGTAGGGGCGTGACGTTGCAGCCAGGGAAGCCCCAAAAGAATTGCAGAGGAAGCACGAGGCAGAACATGGAACGAGATCTTCTCCTTCTGTAGAACCCCTACATGGAGGGTCACCGGCCTGGTTTTGTACTGGATGGGGTCACTAAGGAGCTCCCCACTGACCAAAGAAATAAGCAGAGGCTTTTCCAGACGGACTACTGGCAAGCGGTATCGGTTTACCAAGGAGGCATGGATGAAGTTCCCGGCTGACTCGGAGTCCAGGAAGGCAGAAATCCGGAACGATAGGCCTGCATCAGACGTCAACTCCACTGGCATCATCAAATGTGTAGAGGAGGAATCAGCACCTAGGGATGCTTCTCCTACGGCACCTAGGTGCGAGCGTTTCCCGAACGCTGGGAATGTAGCAGACAATTTCTGCGGAAATTATCTGGGCTGGCGCAGTAGAGACATAGAGTCGGCTCTTGCTCCGATAAGTAGGCCTGATCCACCTGCATGGGTTCTGCATCGGAGGCTTGAGGAGGCAGCAATGGGGAACGCTGGAATACTGGTGCAAGGCGAAATAGCCGACGGGGGCGTGCAGAGTCTCTTTCTTGGCGGAGCTCTTCCTGCCTTTCAGCGAACCTCAAATCGATGCGGGTGGCCAGGTGGATTAATTCGCTCAGGGAGGACGGAAGGTCTCTTGCTGCCAAAGCATCTTTTACCCTGCTGGACAGACCCTTTTTGAAAGAGCGGCGTCATTCCAAGTCAGCTCCGAAGCCAAGGTACGAAATTGAACCGCATAGTCTTGCAGGGAGGAGTCGCCCTGTCGAAGGCTCAAGAGCGCGGTTTCTGCAGAGGATGCACGCACCAGCTCCTCGAAGATGGTGCGGAATTTGTTGGGGAAGGTCTGTAGATCCACGGTCACAGGGTCATTCCTGTCCCAGAGGGGGGTCGCCGAAGCCAGAGCCTTCTCGGATAGCAGACTCACCACGAAGGCCACTTTAGACCTCTCCGAGGGTAACTGATCCGCCATCAGTTCCACGTGTATAGAGCACTGGGTAATAAAACTCCTACCAAGCTTGGTGTTCCCGTCAAATTTGGAGGGCAAAGGAAGCCGAAGCTTGGGTCCCACGGTGTAGACGAAACCACAGACGGAGGCGGAGACTGTTGCTGGGATGCAAGGAGCTGACGCATCATGGCGGAGAGCTGGCCCAATTGCTGTGCCTGTTGTGCGATTTGCTGCGATTGTTTGGCAACAACAGTCGTAAGATCCGCGATGCTTGGCAGGGGTACCTTGGCGGGATCCATGGCTGGATCTTACTGTAACGGCCGGGACAGTGGATCCTCTGGACCTCCGTAAGCGATGGTGTAAGCCACGCCAGGAAGCGGAATCTAAGTATGTCCCGGTTTTCACCAGAGCCCGACGTAAAGCGGGATGGACTTGCTGCGGCGGGAGTCTACCAGGTCGCTACCCTTGACGTGACTTGCTTGTGGTGGCAGCCATGGGTGAGCATGGTACAAAATCATGAGGCGTAGGCGTAGTCGGGGACAGGCGGCAAGGTCAGGGCAGGCGGCAAAGGTTCACAGTCAAGAAACGTAGGCAGGGGTCAGAAAACACAGTGACAGTAAACACTCAGGAACGCTTTCTCTGAGGCTCGGAAGCAACAAAGATCCAGCAGGGAAGTGACGTGGACCCATGCACTATATAGGGTCAGCGCTTGGCAATTATCCAATTACCAGCGTGCTGTCACTTTAAATTCACATGAACAAACGCGCGCGCTAGGGGGCGTGCGTGCGCATTCCGGCCGGCAGGGGGAGAGCGCAAGACAGGATTGCGGTTAGGTAAGCAGATGGGATGGGTGCGCCCGTAGCACGGTCAGCGGCGCCACCCGTCCCCGCCGGGCACCCAGAGAAGGGGACACGGGTGCGCCCGCGACCTGCAGGACGGGACGTGGCGCCACCCGTTACAGACATTGTACTTTGATACAAAATAAAGTAGTCAGTGTACAGCTTGTATAACAGTGTAAATTTGGTGTGCCCTAAAAATAACTCAAATAACAGCCATCAATGTCTAAACTGATGGCAACAAAAATGAATACACCCCACAGGGAAAAATTGACACATTGGGCGACATGTATGAATGGGGCTGTGCCAGTTTTCTGGTGTACTTTGAGCCAAAAAAAATGTATGAACAGGTGCTCTCCAAACTTTGTAATGCGCCAAAGATACTTTTTAATGTGCCAAAGATTTGGGAGCATGTTGCACCATATTCATAGAATTAGACACATTTCTGAATCTTTGACGCCAAATCTAGGCTCAGAACAGTTAGAACAGACAAAGTTAAAGGTGGCCTGCCTCAGCCAGACCTGATGTATTTGCACTAGAATGCGTCTGTATTTGTGACTTGCAGAAGAACAGGTTCATACATTCTGGCACATTCTACACTACCTTAAAGTGATTTAGAACTGGCCTGTCAGAGCCAGGATTCATATATATTTACTATTTTGCCATATTTTGCCAAACACTAAAATGTAACTTTTATTATGTGTAACTCTTAACCTCTATACACACTATTTAAAAACCTGATTTCTAACCTCACCATTTAAACCTTTCTACTTCTGAAGGAAGGAATAGCTCCTTCACCAGCTATCCTGGCTTCATCAGGGGTTAGAGGTCCGGTCCTCTAACCCCTGATGAAGCCAGGATAGCTGGTGAATCATGTTGGGGAGGTCAGGCATGACGTTTTAAATTGTGATTTCTCACCTCTGTCTACAAGTGCCACCCGCTGCAGAGTATGTCAAAAGGGAGCCTTATTTGTCCTGTGTCCATTAGATTAGGGACGATTGCCCAAGTAGGAGGCTTGGGATCCCTCATTGGAGTTAATAATTTGCTGTATATATAAGGCTTTCCTGTTGGTAGGTGGGGTTTCACCAGACTTGATAATGGAAAAGGAGCTATTCCTTCCTTCAGAAGTAGAAAAGGTTAAATGGTGAGGTTAGAAATCAGGTTTTTAAATAGTGGGTATAGAGGTTAAGATTTATACATAATAAAAGTTACTTTTTAGTGTTTTATAGATAGAGAACTGATAGAGTTTAAGTTTGCCTATGGCAAAATAGTAAATTAAGTGATCAGAAGTCACTCTCTGTTCTCTTGTGAGATTTCCATTTTTTTTAGGATTCATATATGTCACCCATTGTGCACAAAGGGCAACATTTATGAACGTTGGCGCTGACAGACCAGTTCTAAATCACTTTAAGGTAGTGTAGAATGCGCCAGAATGTATGAACCTGTTCTTCTAAGGATGCCACAGAAATGCTCAGTAGGGTCTAGGTCTGGAGACATGCTTGGCCAGTCCAGCACCTTTAACCTACTTTTTTTTTTTAGCAAGGCAGTGGTCATCGTGGAGATGTGTTTGGAATTATTAAGTTGGAATACTACCCTAGTTTCCGAAGAGAGGATAACATGCTCTGCTTCAATATATCACTGTACATGTTGGCATTCATTGTTCCCTCAATGAACTGTAGCTCCCTGCAGCTGGCAGCACTCATGCAGCCCAAACCATGACACTCTCACCACTATGGCTGTAGACAAGACACACTTGTCTTTGTACTCCTCACCTGGTTGCCGCAACATACTTGACACCATCTGACCACAGGACATGATTCCAGTAATCCATGCCTCTAGTCTGCTTGTCTTCAGTAAACTGTTTCTGGACTTTCTTGTACATCATCTTTAGTAGAGGCTTCCTTCTGGAACGACATCCATGCAGAGCAATTTGATGCACCCACCACTTTAACTTCTGCAGCAATGCAATGCAGCAACAATCATACGTCTATTTTGAAAAAAAACATTCTCTGGATATGAGGCTGAGCATGTGAATTCAACTTCTTTAGCTGACCATGGCAAGGCCTATAAAATATATAAAATATTTACAAAAATGTGAGGGGTGTACTCATGTTTGTGAGATACTGTATACTACAAATTAAAACCTTTTCTCCCATTCCCTAGTAGCTCAATGAATTATTAGGTTGATTCTCAAGCGAGAAGTCACTGTTTCGAATCGAGAAGCAGCCATGAATATTTCCCAAGAAAAGAGAAACAGCATCTTCCAGCTCATCAAAAGATGTATCTTGGCCAACAAAATTACCAAACTGCATCATCTGAGTGCCACCACAGTTGGAATAATATGAAATGAAGTCCGTTCATCCATTCAATAGCCAAAAGGGGGATGTCCAGGGAAAATACCGGAGTCAACTAGTGGGCTCATCACAAGATCAATTAGTTCTGGTGCAACAAACATTTCAGCGGATGTGCCTCCTATACTTCGTAATAGTGAGAACGCAGATGTCGATGCAAGCACCGTGTGATGCGCATTACCCAAGTCTGGAATGGTGACCTGAACAAAGATGAAGAAGCTTAGACTTCAATATCGCCATAAGAATGGTTGGCTTGAGTTTTTAAAAATACAAAAGTGGACAGCAGAAGATTGAAAATGGGTGATTTGGAGTGATGACATCAAAGTCAATAGACTGAGCTCTGATGGGTAGAAATAGGTATGTAATAATAAAAGAAAAGGGGGCTAAAGATTTGAGAAATGTAAAGTTCGGTGAAGGAAGCCTGATGATAAGGAATGGTTTCACAGCCAAAGGCGTTGAATACTTGATCAGCATTGAGAGTGATCTCAAAGCTGAGCTTTATGTGAGTATCCTACAAGATGAATTACTTTGTACATGTAACAGTCTGGTAGTGGATCCGCTGGACCACCGCAAGCGATGGTGGAAGCCCACACCAGGGAGCGGAATCTAAGTAGGTACCGGTATTCACCAGAGCCCGCCGCAAAGCGGGATGGACTTTTTGCGGCGGGAATCTACCAGGTCGCTTCCACTGGTGGGACTTGCTTGCGGTGGCGGCCAAGGGTAGGCGAGGTACGGAATTGGCAGGCAGGCTCGTAGTCGGAGACAGGCAGGAAGGTCTGGGCAGGCGGCAGAGATTCGTGGTCAGTAAACGTAAGCAAGCGGGTTCGGTACACGGTAGACAAGACTAGACTACTGGAACGCTTTCTCGATAGGCAATGAGCACTAAAGATCCGGCAAGGCTGCCAGGAAGGGGCCGGTTTTAAATAAGAGCAGTGTCCGGTAATGGCTAATTACCGGTGCACTGTCCCTTTAAATATCACACTGCCGGCGCGCGTGCGCACTAGGGCGCGGGGCCGCGCGCACCCTAGGGACAGAGACGGACGGAGCAGGAGCGTGGCCGGGTAAGTGGACTTGAGCACCGGCAGGAGGGCTAGCGGACCCGGACCCGACGTGAGGGACGGTGCGCCGCTCGGCATAGGGGTACGGATGCGCCCGCGACCCGGGACGAGGGTCGCACGGGAATCCGTGAAAGTACCACCCCCCTTCCCCCCCCTTTCCTCCCCCTGTTTCTGGAGTTGAGGAATCTCTGGATGATGCTGCGGTCCAGGATGTTCTCCTCCAGCTCCCAAGACCTTCCCTCGGGCCTGAACCCCTTCCAGTCAACGAGAAAATATCGCTTCCCTCTAGTCCTCCTCATACCCAAGATTTCCTTGACCTCAAAGACATTGGAGGCATCAGCCACAGACGGAGAAGGGACAGCCTTCTGAGAGAAACGATTAAGGACCAGGGGTTTTAGTATTGAGACCTGAAAGGAGTTTGGGATGCGCATGGTAGGAGGGAGCCGGAGTTTATAGGCCACCGGGTTTATGCGCTTAAGGACCTCGAAAGGTCCTACAAAGCGGGGTCCCAGTTTGTAGGTTGGGATTTTGAGGTGGACATATCTGGCCGAGAGCCACACCTTGTCACCCGGGGAGAAGACAGGAGGAGGGTTTCTTCTTTTATATGCTTACGCCTTCATGCGCCCTGACACACAAAGCAGGGATTGCCGGGTCAGGGACCAAATGGTCTTTATGTCCTGGGCCAGTGCGTCCACCGCTGGGACCTCGGATGGAGATGCCAGAGGGAGAGGTGGGCGGGGATGCAGACCGTATACGATGTAGAAGGGAGAAGCACCCGCGGACTCCGAGTCTAGGGAATTGTAAGAGAATTCCGCCCACGGCAGCAAGTTGGATCAGTCATCTTGGCATGCAGAGACGAAGTGGCGTAGGTAACACCCCAAAACCTGGTTGACCCTCTCCACCTGGCCATTCGTCTGAGGGTGGTAAGCAGAAGAGAAATCGAGCTTCACCTGGAGTTGGGAACACAGAGCCCGCCAAAACTTGGAAACAAACTGGACCCCCCGATCCGAGACGATTTGCTGAGGGAGCCCGTGCAGACAAAAAACATGATGAAAAAATAGCTCAGCCAGGCGAGGGGCAGACGGCAGGCCAGGCAAAGGGACAAAATGCGCCATCTTGGAAAACCGATCTGTGATCACCCAGACAATGGTGTTGCCAGCCGAAGGAGGGAGATCGGTTACAAAGTCCATAGCTATGTGGGACCATGGTTGAGTAGGGATGGGTAGTGGATGTAGTAGGCCTGCCGGCTTGTGACGAGGCGTCTTGTTGCGGGCACAGGAGGTACAAGACTCAACTAAGTCCTTGACATCTTTAACAAGATCTGGCCACCAATAGAACTGGGATATCAGGAGGAATGTTTTTCGGGCGCCGGGGTGACCGGCCACCAAAGAGCAATGTCCCCATTTCAAGATACGTCTGCGGAGAGCAGGGCTTACGTAAGTCTTCCCCGGGGGAACCTTCCGGAGGTCAACTGGAGCAGCCGAGATAAGACGTTCTTGGGGAATTATGTGCTCAGGAGTAGTTTCTTCATCCACCACGTTGGAGACACGAGAGAGAGCGTCGGCCTTCACGTTCTTTTCCGCGGGCCGGAAATGGATCTGGAAGTCGAACCGGGAGAAAAGGACCGACCACCTGGTCTGGGTTAAGTCGCTGAGCCGTCTGGAGATACTGGAGGTTTTCATGATCCGAATAGATGCGGATGGGATGGCGAGCACCTTCCAGCAGATGCCATTCCTCCAAAGCCAGCTTCAAAGCTAGTAGCTCCCGGTCGCCAATCGTGTAGTTCCTCACTGCCGGCAGGAACGTCTTGGAAAAGAAGCCACACGTTACTGTCTTGCCTGTGGGCCCTTTTTGCATGAGAACTGCTCCGACCCCCACAGAGGAGGCATCAACTTCCAACGTGAAGGGTTTTGCGAGGTCCGGCCGCGATAGAATTGACGCAGTGGCAAAGGCAGACTTGAGCTTAGAGAATGCCTCCTCGGCTTCGGAGGGCCAGTTACGAGGGTTAGCGTGTTTCTTCGTAAGCACCAATATAGGAGCTACTAGCGTTGAAAAGTGAGGAATGAATTGGCGATAGTAGTTGCAGAACCCCAGGAAACGCTGTATGGCTCGCAGGCCGACTGGGCGTGGCCACTGCAACACGGCCGACAGTTTCGCTGGATCCATCCGTAAGCCTTGGTCAGAGATGATGTATCCCAGAAATGGAAGGCTGATTTAGGGGAAGAGGCACTTCCCCAGCTTGGCATACAGGTAGTTATCTCGGAAACGCCTCAACACCTGACGGACATGGCTGCGGTGGGTTTCGAGGTCAGGAGAGTACACCAATATATCGTCCAGGTAGACCACTACACAGGTGTAGAGGAGGTCTCTGAAGATGTCATTCACGAGCTCCTGGAAGACGGCAGGGGCATTACACAGTCCGAATGGCATGACCAGATATTCAAAGTGCCCGTCCCGGGTGTTGAACGCCGTCTTCCATTCATCGCCCTTGCGGATACGAACCAAATTGTAGGCCCCTCTCATATCAAGCTTGGTAAAGATCTTAGCGCCATGTAGGCGATCGAAAAGTTCAGTGATCAACGGCAGTGGGTATCTATTTTTCACCATGATCTTGTTCAGGCCCCCGATAATCGATGCAGGGCCGTAGGGAGCCGTCCTTCTTTTCTACGAAGAAGAATACCGCTCCCGCAGGAGAGGAGGATTTCCGGATGAACCCCTTTTGTAGATTTTCCTGAATATATTTGGACATGGACTGCATCTCCAGAACGGAGAAGGGGTAAACCCGACCTCGAGAAGGGCTGGTGCCAGGCAAGAGCTCAATGGGACAGTCGTAGGGGCGATTTGGTGGTAGGATCTCCGCTTGTTTCTCCGAAAACACATCGGTGAACTCCAAATATTCGGCTGGTAGAATGGGGCAACGGCTCGCGGAGGGTCGTGCGAGAGCAGGGAAGCACCAGGCGAGGTGCCACCAGACAGCGACTCAGGCAATTAGGACCCCAGCAAGTTACTTCACCAGTCGTCCAGTCCAGCGTAGGAGAGTGGAGCCGTAGCCATGGAAGCCCAAGTAGAACAACCGACGAGGAGCGAGGCAACATGTAGAAGGCGATCTCTTCCTTATGTAGAGCCCCTACGTGGAGGGACAGTGGCTTGGTGACAAACTGGATGATGTCGCTAAGCAGCTCCCCATTGAATGAAGAAATCACAAGCGATTTCTCCAGGCAGACCACCAGAAGACGGTACTGCCTCACCAGAGACAGATGGAAAAAGTTCCCAGCTGAGACCGAATCCAGAAACGCCGGGACTTGGAACGAGATTCCAGCTTCAGTCACGATCTGCACTGGCATCAACAGGCGAGGAGAGGAGGAGTTTGCACCTAGGAATGCCTCTCCCACAGAATCTAGGTGCGGGAGTTTCCCGCATGCTTGGGACGCTTGGGACAACTCCTCCGGTAATGCTCTGGGCTGCCGCAGTAGAGGCACAAGTTCCTTTGCCGACGCTGGCCCAACTCTTGCTCTGTGAGGTGCGCCCGATCAACCTGCATGGGCTCCTCAGTAGGTGTTGGCGAATGTGGCACAGGAGGCCTCTGAAACACCGGTGCCAGGCGTGGGAAACGGCGAGGTTGGCTAACTGTTGCTCTTTCTGAAGTTCCTCTTCCCATTCGGTGAAGCGCACATCGAAGCGAGTGGCCAACCGGATCAGGTCACTGAGGGAAGATTGGATGTCTCTCGTAGCTAACACATCCTTGGTTCGGCTCTAGAGCTCTTTCTTAAAGGTTGCGCACAGAGTGGCCTCGTTCCACGAAAGTTCCGAGGCCAAGGTGCGGAATTGCACCGCGTAGTCTCCCATGAACAAATTCGCCTGGCGTAGGTTTAGGAGGGCTGTCTCGGCGGAGGATGCACGAGCTGGTTCCTCAAATACACTGCGGAACTCACTGAGGAATGACTGTAGGTCCGCCGGATCGTTCCTGTCCCACAGAGGTGTAGCCCATGCCAAGGCCTTCCCGGAGAGCAGGCTGACCACGAAAGCCACTTTCGCACGTTCGGACAGGAACTGATCGGCAATCAGCACCACGTGCATACAACATTGGGTGATGGACCCCCTGCAGAGTTTCAGATTTCCGTCGAACTTGGACGGGAGCGACAGCCGAAGCTTGTGCCCCCCAGAGCCAGAGGAACCGTAGAGGCAGGGACAACCACGGGAGATGGCGGAGGTTGCTGCTGCTGGGTGGTGGCGAGTTGCTGCAACATGGTGGACAGCTGATTCAGTTGCTGCGCCTGGTGACCTAGTTGCTGTGAATGGAGGGCAACAATGGTCGTTAGATCCGCCAGGCTGGGTAATGGCACCTTGGTGGGATCCGTGGCCGGATCTTACTGTAACGGTCTGGTAGTGGATCCGCTGGACCACCCCAAGTGATGGTGGAAGCCCACACCATAGAGCGGAATCTAAGTAGGCCCCGGTATTCACCAAAGCCGCAAAGCGGGATGACTTTTTGCGGCGGGAATCTACCAGGTCGCTTCCACTGGCGGGACTTGCTTGCGGTGGTGGCCAAAGGTAGGCGAGGTACGGAATTGGCAGGTAGACTCGTAGTCGGGGACAGGCAGGAAGGTCTGGGCAAGTGGCAAAGATTCGTGGTCAGTAAACGTAAGCAAGCGGGTTCGGTACACGGTAGACAAGACTAGACTACTGGAACGCTTTCTCGATAGGCAATGAACACTAAAGATCTGGCAAGGCTGCCAGGAAGGGGCCGGCTTTAAATAGGAGCAGTGTCCGGTAATGGCCAATTATGGGTGCACTGTCCCTTTAAAGAGACAGACGGAGCAGGAGCGTGGCCGGGTAAGTGGACTTGAGCACCGGCAGGAGGGCGAGCGGACCCCCGACCCGACATGAGGGACGGGGCGCCGCTCGGCATAGAGGTACGGATGCGCCCGTGACCCGGGACGAGGGTCGCAGGGGCATCCATGACAGTACACTTGAGTACTGTGGTTATGAAAAGAATGATATAGCATTCCAGCAGGACAATGTCCCAAAGCATTCGTCGAGATTGGTGAAGAAATTGTTCAATGAAATTGTTGCTGGCTTGGCCCCCACAGCCATCAGACCTCAACCCAATTGAATGGTTGTGGGTAAAAATGAAGAAAAAGCTGTATTCATACCCAAGTGAGGCGACCAGTATGCACCAATATTGGTAACATGTAGAAGAGATCTGGGATCAGATTTTGGTCTAGACATGATTGAATCGGATCAAGAGCATGCCCAGAAGGTTTCAGACAGTGTCAAAAGCCAAAGATGGATTTAAAAAATAATAACAAAATAATAATAATTAAAATTTTGATTTTTAGGAGAAAACAATAACAATGCAGTTACATGACAAGAAACTGCATAACTAAACATATGCTCAATATTTTTTAGTCAAAATTATACATATGTAGCCAAGATGATTATATATAAAATGATGGTAGTCTCACATGCAAAGCTGTTGTGAATGGTGAGATATGGGGCCTGAAAGTCAAAAGTTCAAAACATTGTTACCCTTTTGCTTGTCAGTGTATATTGATTTTGTAGTGCATTATTCTATCAATTTTGCCCTTAGGATTAAGCACTCCTCTGGGATAAAAAAAAGAAAAAGATTTAACAAATGTTTTCAAAATATAAAAAATAAACATTCAAACCTCTCTGCTTCTTCCTTTGTAAAATATAAGAAATACATAAAATAAATGTAAAAGAAAATAAACAAAATTTCTATACTCATTTCTGTAAAGGCTTGTACAATTCTAATTCTAACACTTTTCAATAAAACAACAGAATTTTGATCTTTCGGTATCCTCACATTCCTCAAAAAACAAAGTCTTCTAAGTAAATGGCTCACTCCTATACAGTAAAAAGATACTCGATGCAAACCATGATGGTCCCCAGGATGTGCCATAAGAACAGGTTTTTTTGTGGGACATAAACTGGGTATATGAGGGCTCATGTACAGTGGGGAAAAAAGTATTTAGTTAGCCACTAACTGTGCAAGTTCTCCCACTTAAAAAGATGAGAGAGGCCTGTAATTGACATCGTAGGTAGACCTCAACTATAAGAGACAAAATGAGAAAACAAATCCCAAAAATCACATTGTCTGATTTGGAAAGAATTTATTTGCATATTATGGTGGAAAATAAGTATTTAGTCACATACAAACAAGCAAGATTTCTGGCTCTCACAGACCTGTAAATTCTTATTTAACCCCTTAACTCCCAGGCCTGAAAAGTAGTTAATGAATAGAATTTTTTTTTTAGTTTTTGCCTCCTTGCGTTTCAACAGTTGCAACTTTTTTATTTTTTCAATGACGCAGTTGTATAGTTTAAGTTCACTTATACATAATTTCGGAATTTTTTTTTTACACCATTCACATTTCACACTAAATTACTTGTTAGATTAATTCTACAGGTTATTACGGTCGTGTGGATACCTAATATGTGCAGGGTTTTTTTTGTGTGTAATTTATGCACAATTATTTTGTCAAGTCAGAGGAGGTGCAGTGGGCCCTGACTGCCACCCAGCCCAATGTCCCTGCCTACTTGGCGTGCTGCCCTAGGTGGCAGACCCCAACTGGACGACAGCCCCTACGCTGCTAAGTGCAGGGCCGTCAGGGAAACACAAAGTCCAACAGTCCGGGTCAGTCACAGTACGGAAACGTTTATGCCAAGAAACGTAAGCCAAAAGAATAGTCAAAACAAGCCAGGGTCCAAACACGGTCAGGAGCACAGTACAAAGTTGGAGGCAAAGGCGAGGTAGGAAGCGAGCCGAGGTCAGAAATCAGGAGAGTAAATACCAACAGGAAACACAGGAAGTAGCAAGGGGAAACCTTTCTCAGGCAAGGACTGAGAGAAATGAGTGAGTTTAAATGAGGAACCCAGAACCCGCCCCAGCAGACGATTGGTGCAGCCTCCGGGCCCTCCTATTGGTCAGTGCGACAAACCCTCTGACTTGATTAGGAGCTGAGCTGTCACTCCTAAGCTCATCAGCCCAGCTTGTCCCTGGGTGTGTCGACTGACTAGAGGAATTAACCCCTACCGTGCCTTGTTGCATCACGGTGGAAACGTGCGCCGTGACATATTTTTTATTAAATATTTATTATTATTTCATTATTTATTATTTATTCATTTTTTTTTTACACTTTTTATATTTTTTACTTTTTTTTTAAATCCCAGGAAGAGAAAACTGTTTTACATTTTTTTTTTAAAAACACTTAGTAATGTATTAGCATATTCATATATGCTAATACATTCTAATCTGTTGCACTTTGACACAGGCAGTGATCAGGACACCACAAAGTGTGTCCCAGTCACTGACTTCATACACAGACAGCTCTGGGGCCACTCTAGGTCCCCAGACTTGACTGTGCAGCCGTTCCCCGAGCTCTGTCGGGTCACCGGGTGTTTTGATCACCCGACAGAGCAGGGGAACCCTTTGATTGTGCTGCGGTAACGCACCGCCGCAATCAAAGGGTTAAAGCACCGGGATGCAGAGGTTTCCTCCGCTCCCTGATGCTTGCAGGAGATGCTCTGGGATCGGGGCTGTGTAGTACTTATCATACTTGATGTTAAGACCATGCGGCTGTCTCGTTCCTAGTCTGAATATCCCTTTGGCTTCAGCATTGAGCAACTTAACCTGGAGATGTTGAATGATACGGATACATATCGTGCCTTGGTCCGGGACCCCACTGCGCCCTTCCAATCTGCCTTAAAAGATTTGTTAAAGGAAGGAGTTTCCATGGGAGCTATTAAAGATGATTTGGCACAGAAACTCTATGTAGAACATCCAAAAATACCATGTCACGGCGCACGTTTCCGCCGTGAAGCAGCAGGGCACGGTAGGGGTTAATCCCTCTTGTCAATCGTCTGCTGGGGCGGGCTCTGGGTTCCTCCTATTGGCCAGTGCGACACATCCTCTGACTTGATTAGGAGCTGAGCTGTCACTCCTAAGCTCATCAGCCCGGCTTCTTCCTGGGTGTGTTGACTGACTAAAGGGATTAACCCCCTACCGTGCCTTGCTGCTTCACGGCGGAAACGTGCGCCGTGACATACCTATTGAATATTCACTTCCCAAGGTACATAAAGATCTATTCCCACCTCCATTAAGACCCATTGTATCAGGAATAGGTTCATACAGCGAAAAATTGGGAGAATGGGTAGATAGCCTCTTACAGCCATTAATCTCTAAGTTACCAGGCTTTCTACATTATACCAAGCAGGTTATCAACATTATGGAGAAAACAAAATGGCTGAACAACTATACGTGGCTAACTTGCGATGTTACAGCCCTGTACCCCTCCATACCTCACAATCTGGCTTTACATGCATTACAAAAATTTCTTGATAAATACAGCCATTATGAATTGAATCTTTGTGAGTTTACAGTTATGGCAGTAAACTTTCTTCTTACCCACACTTTTTTTATTTCAATAGACAATTTTTCTTACAATTAAGGGGAGCTTCAATGGGGGCCAAGTTTTCCCCCTCCCTGGCAAACATTTTTATGGGGTTGTGGGAAGAAATGTTTTTGTTTACAGATCGGAACGTATTTACCTCCCATATCAGGTGGTATGGTCGCTATATAGATGACCTCCTCCTGATATGGGAGGACCCTCAAACTGACATTCCGGAATTTGTTAGATATATAAATAACAATCACTGGAATTTAAAATTTACTTACCACATTGAAAGTTCCATCAGAAATTTTTTGGATATCACTTTGGAGGGAATTCCCAATAATACGATTAATGTGAAACCAGTCATAAAGGTGTCTGCGCAATATTTTCATTTTGAATGCCACATCCTGTCATCCACAACATGTGATCAGAAACATACCCACAGGAGAACTCATACGCACAAAAAGAAATTGTAGTAGGGCTGAGGAATATGAAATTCAGCACAATATAGTGTTAGACAAATTGAGACAACGTCGGTATTCTGAAAAAGCATTGCCATATAGCAGCGAGAAGGTATCAAAAATACCACGATTGCAGCTAATAGAGAATAAAGATAAGAAAGTGTATTAAAAAAAATCTTTTGAGGGTGTTACATTCAGTACCACATTTTCTCCCCAATATAATCAGATTGTCAAAATAATTAAAAAGTACTTGCCGGTACTACATGCAGATCACCAACTACAAAAAATCATCCAAAATGGAGTTAGATTTGTACCCAAAAAGGCTCCGAATATTGGATACAGCATATCACCCAGTTTATATAACAGCCATAATACTCCAACAAGGACTTGGCTGAAGTATAAGGGTTCATATAAATGTGGACACCGAACGTGTCTTACATGTCAGTATATTAATACAGGAGACAAATTTACTTCTTTTGTTACCAATAAGACCTATAATATACAACAATACATCAATTGCAACACAAAATATGTAGTGTATCTCATCTCTTGTGAAACATGCCGAGTACAATACGTGGGGTGTACTAATACACCTTTAAAAGTAAGAATCAGACGACATCTATCTGATGCCTAAAAGGATACCTGGCGATATAACATGTCGGCGGTCTCCAAGCATTTTCTTGAGGCACACACTGGAGACCTGACGTCTTTAAAGTGTATGGGTATAGAAAGGGTGTTCTCTGCTGAACGAGGAGGCAATCAAAGGGATAGGTTGCTCAATGCTGAAGCAAAATGGATATTCAGACTAGGAACGAGACAGCCGCATGGTCTTAACATCAAGTATGATATACTATGCCACTACTGAAATAATAACATGCATCTTCTATCCCATATACATAATATATAAGAGGCATCCTGGGATTCTATTTGTAAATATAACGCTGCCTGTATTTTTCTAGAATTGTATATACACACTATATATATATATAATATATATATATATATATAATATATATATATATATACATATATAAATAATGTATATATATATATATATATATATGTGTATATAATATATACATATATTATATATAATATAATATATTCATCAAGTATATATATATCCACTACTAAATATAATATCATTCTATATATACATATATATATATGATTCTATTTAAATATAATCTTAATTTTCTAAATTTATATACACTAATTGTGATTTCGGGCAACATAGAGTTAATATGTTTAGGCAATGTTGCATGTGAGTTCCGGTGTCCTACTTAAGATCCGTGTGAACACAAGGGAGTAGACCAAGACTAAGGCAGTGTTACCGAAACGCGTCGGTCTGTTCACACTCAGGCGTGTGTATGTTTGGCCCTCGGTTATTATGGTTGTAGCCTTTATATACATATGGACTATTTGCTGATATATTCTTTTTAACCAAGTGGAATTAACAGAAGCTGCTTATGGTCTATCCTCTATCACCTCAATATTTTGGATGCTGGTTACTTCATCTAATTGGATTACTGCAAACACCGGTGGGATCTCCCGGCAGACCGAGCATCTTTTGTATACCTGGATGATCTCTGACAGACTGTGGGTGATCTGAAAAATTGTTTAATTTTTTTTTTTCATTGTTGTGCAAAAGTAAAAAGATATAAAAACTTTTGGGATTTGGGATTTTGATAATTATGACTCACAAAATAAATTATATTTACCTCAAAATTGTGTTATTAAAGAATAGAATTTGGCCTATAAAAAAAGCCTTCATCTGTGTTAGTAACAAAAAAGACAAATAAAAAATTACAGCTCTTGCAATGCGATGAGGAAGAAAAACTAAAAAAAAAATTTTTGGTTACTAGGGCCTAAAATAGGCAGCCCCTTAAAGGACTAAATTAATACCAAATTATTGGAAAACTCTTCCGTATGAACCCCATGCTGTGTTGAGATTTTAATGACTCCTTGTAATTATATTATACTGTATTTGACATACATTTTAAGTTCATATTTCTATTATTTAAGATACCTCACTGAAATTCAATGTCTACTTACTCTTTTTACTCATGGCTGTATTTCATAAAAAAATATAATAAAAATTGGAAAAAAATGTTTACAAATTACTCTTCCAGATAAGAATAAAACTACATAGGAAATAAATGATAAACAAAAATAATTAGAACCCCTGCTGAGAGAGAAACAAGATTACATCACTCTCAGGCAGGAACCAAACTAGCAGTAATTCCCTTGCTGGTCATAAGGTAATGTGCCATCCCTTTAGTGAATATAGATGAATTTGTAGATGTGAAACAACTATGCTATTTACCTCCTCCATCAACAACTTTTTCTGCAACCCACAACTATTGCAGTCTTTGAGTCCCAGCTATTTCTGCTAACAGTATCTCCACTTCCACATACAGGAAGTCCTCGAGTTACAACATTCTGACTTACATCTGTCCCCTAGTTACAAACCGAGACTTATGGGACATGCTGGCACTTGTAGTTCCATGTTCTACAGCAAATAGTAGCTGTGGAACTACAAGTTCAAGCATGCCACAGCATGAAATCTTCTTAACAGGGGCACAGACAGCCAAATAAATGTAAGGGTATGTTCACATGGTGTTTTTCAGATCCGTTTTTGGATCCGCTTTTCGACTTGCATCTAACAATGTGCAGTGTGGTTTACATTAGTTTCAATGTAAAACACGCATCGCCGTTCAGACAAATGATCACTGATGCGTGTTTACTTGTGTCTTTTCGATGCGTTTTTCGTGGCCATTTAAAGAATTGTAATGTCAATTCTTTTTTTTTTTCCAGCAAGGAATAAGTTTTATTGAAAACACTGAAAAAGGGTGATACAATTATCCAAGCATGTCAATACAGTATACAGTGATCTGAAACAAGTCATGCTTACATTGGAAGACATACATACACAGTGTCAATAAGAACCAAGGATCAAGAATAAAACCCAAACATAAACATAAGCCAAGTTATAATCACAAAAGATGAATTAGTACAGGCAGATATAAACACCTAAAAGAGGGAGCTGCGTTCAATGTATAATACTAAGTACTACCGTCCATGCTAAGGGTGAGTAATCCAGGGGACTCGTAGGCATCTGATTTATTTAATTATTATGTGTTTTTCTAGATAACTATCTATTCTTTCTTCCTCTTTCCTTTCTCACTATCCCTACTAGTTCAGCAGCTCAGTGGGCTTGGACCAAATGGTCATACCTTATAGTAAGGTGAGGTGTCCCGAGACCAATTTTTCCTAACTATGGCCACCTTATGGGGCGGGACTAATAGTCTGGTTTCTGCGTGAAACTGGATGTTTACTCTGGATATGATTTCTGCAGGGGGGGGGGGGGTGGTAGCCGAAGTTTTCCATGAAGCCCCTATGGTGACGCGAGCAGCAAACAGCACATGGGCTAGCTGTTGGTGCCACATCATATGGTAACGTGTCATAAAGCAACATTATGCGCATTTCAGAGAGAGGGTGAATTCCGTCCCGAGAATGTCTCTAATTAGTTTTTCTACACTGTTCCACAAGGGTTGGATCACCAGACAACTCCACCACATGTATAGTAGTGAGCCAATTTGTCCGCACTGTCTCCAACAGGAGTTAGAGAGGCTACATTGTACTGATGGAGGTTCGGAACCGATAGGCCCCCAGTGTCAGATTTCCTGAATAGGTGTTGTCTATTTATTCTGGGCTTTTCATGCTCCAAATAAAATGAAGGAGTTGGTTCTGCAAGTTGGTAATGTATTCTTTGGGGAATAGGAATGGTAATGATCTGGAGATGTAGAGAAACTTGGGTAATAATAACATTTTTGTCATATTAATGCGTGCTAGCCATGAGAGTTGGAATTTAGTAAGTCTGGTAATTTCTTCTGTGAATGTTTTACCTAGTTCTGTTCGATTCTGTTCAATTGTGGTTTCTATGTCCGGGAAGATTTTAATACCTAAGTAGGTAATGTGGGAAGAGGCCCAAATAAAATCAAACTGGGAGAGTTGCTGTTTCAGGATCGGGGCGCAGTTGAGTGGGAGGAATACAGATTTGGAAATATTCAATTTATAATAAGATATCCGAGCATACCTGTCCAGCAGAGAGAGGAGAGCAGGAACAGAGATCTAGTGGTTCTGCGCTATGATGAGGATATCGTCTGCGAACATATTTACTTTGTGGACCCGCCCACAGATAGAAATTCCCTCTATGTCCTTAGCTTTCCTGATGTGTTCTGCCAGGGGTTCTGCACAGAGGTCGTAAATCAACGGTGACAGAGGGCAACCTTGTCTTGTGCCATTTGATATGTCAAACTTGACAGACAGGAAGCCAGAGGCAAACACCCTGGCAGAAGGGGAAGTATAAAGGGAGGTGATGGCCGAGAAGATTCTGCCCTGGAATCCAAATGTCCGCAGGACCTTCTTCATGTAATCCCAATTTATTCTGTCGAACGCTTTCTCTCCATCCAGAGAGAAGAGAGAGAAAGGCAACTTCTGTGTGTGGGCTACTTGCATAATGTTCAGTACTCGTCGTATACCATCTCTGGCTTGTCTACTCTTAACGAAACCTACTTGGTCAGCATTAATTAAATAGGGGAGAAAATTATTGAGTCTGTTGGCCAAAATTTTAGAGTATATTTTAATGTCTGTGTTCAGTAGCTATATGGGACTGTAATTTGTGACTAGATCTTCTGGCTTGCCGGACTTGTGTATAGTTGAGATGTGAGCACAGAGCATTTCTGCAGGGGGAGCTCCCTTATCTGCTATGACATTGAAGAGACTAGACAGATGCGGGGAGAGGAGATGGGAGAACAGCTTGTAATATTCATTGGTAAAGCCATCTGGTCCAGGGGATCTCTGTAATGAGATAGGGTTGTTTAAAATCTTTAATTGGTCATGTGTTAGGGACGGGAGAGAGACTTCCTTTAAGAACTCTTCTATGGCTGCGTCTGAGACTGGGGGAGTGTTAGTATCCAATTGTAAATTGTATAGTGAGCTGTAGTAATCTGCGAACGCATTAGAGATCTGTTGCGGATCAAGGATCCGGCCAGATGTGGGAGAGGTAATGTAGGGGATCCGAGTTTTAGCCTGCTGAATTTTCACTCTTCGCGCCAGGATTCTACTTGGCCTATCACCCTGAAGGTAGAAATTCCAGCGGAGTTTGCTTAAATGAAATTCATATTGTTGCAAATGTAGTGTGTGTAGTTTTGTCCTAAGTGCAGTGAGTTTTTCTATTAGGGGTTTAGTGGGCGTCAGTTTGAATTGGGGTTCTAATTTTTTTATCTCATCTAAAGTAGTGTGAAGCAGAGACTCCCTGTTACGCCTCTCCCTGGCCGCAATTTTCATGCACACTCCTCTAAGATATGCCTTGTGAGCGCACCATAAAGTTTCTTCAGAAGGAGCCGTGGGGGCGTTTAATTCGAAGTAGTCTGAAATAGCTTTAGTTATCTCTTTGGTGATTCTTTCGGATTTGAGCAGAAAATTGTTCAGTCGCCAGGGGGAGTGGAAAGCAGGTGTGTGGCCTATATTTAAAGTTAAATAGATAGGGGCATGATCCGACCAAGTTTTAGTTCCAATTTGAGAGTTTGTGACTAGAAGGAAAAAGTCTATTCTAGAATGTGAATCTTTAGCTGCAGAATAGAAAGTAAAGTCTTTCTCCAAGGGATGAGCATATCTCCAGGGATCGTGCAGGTTTTCTTCCGCAATGAGACCATTCAATTCTGGAGAACTTTTGGACCCGCTACCTGATCTATCTACAGACCTATCCATGACTGCATTAAAGTCTCCGCATATTATTATGTTGCCTTTGGCTTCTTTCCTAACCCTAGTTAGTATCTTTCTAAGATAGGAAATCTGGTGTTGGTTAGGGGCATAGATTCCAACTAATGTGCACGGGGCAGCGTTAAGGGAGCATCGTAGAATTATAAAACGACCCTGCTCATCTACTGTGAGGTCAGACAAAGAGAAAGACACCGAATTTTTAATGAAAAAGGATACCCCTGCTTTTTTTACGTTAAGTGAAGAGTGATATGCCCGAGAGAAGTTTCTATTCTGCAGTCTAAAGGAATCTTTTTTACAGAGATGTGTTTCTTGAACACAGACCACCTCTGCATGCGATCTAGATACCTCTTTCCAAAATAAAGATCTTTTAAAAGGGGAGTTTAGCCCGTTAGCATTTAGGGACATGATTTTTATCCCCATTGAAGCACAGCAAGGGTGTTGTGTAGGAGTGGATAACAATGTTCACCACCCTCTTCAGGATGCCTGTGGAGGAAAGCATGTTAAGATCAGCTTGGCTTGAACAATCTAACATATTATTAAACCGGTTGTAAGAAGAAAACAACAACATTATGAAGGATTCAAAGGAGAGAAGGGATTCCCTAGGTTGGGAATCAAAGGTGGGGCAAGTCATTGCCTATAATCCAGAGGACAGGCACACCGAAGGTGGATAAGGGGCAAGTTGACCCCAGTGAGAGCTAGAGAGAACCCTCCAGCATGGCTTAGGGATGAAGACCCGCATCACTCTGGGGGTCTAGACCTGGATCTGGTGCGAGCCCTTTTATCCGACCATAACGGTGTGATCAACTCTGGTCTGAGCTGTTTCTTTCTGATTGGGCTAGCTTCTGATGGAGAAAGTAGATTCCAATTTCGAAGTGTTAGACAGGCCTCATTTGGAGTGTTGCAGATGAACTGAGTTCCGTTCTTTGTTATGATCAGTTTCACAGGGAATCCCCAGCGATACTGGATTTCCTTTTCACGAAGGATCTTGGTGTATGTTTGAAATTCACAACGTTTCATCATCGTTGCTGCTGATAGGTCCGGGAAGATGGACAGCGCTTGAAAACGATCTGGGAGCGCGTCTGATCTGCGTAAGGCACGGAGAAACTCTTCTTTAGTGTTATAAAAATGGATTCTAGCGATGGTATCTCTAGGGACCTGTGTAGGAAGGTTCTTCGGTTTCGGCAATCTGTGAACCCTATCAATGGTAAGGTCTAGTGTGGAGGCATTTGGTAAGACCGAAGCCACCAGGTCAGTGAGGAAGGCGTTTAATTGATCCAGGGTTATATTTTCGGGGATTCCCCGTATTCTTATAATGTTGCGCCTAGACCTGTCTTCCAGGTCCAGGACATTAGATGATAGGCGACGCACCTCCTCCTCAAGATTGCTTTTAGCATCTATCAGATCGTTATGGGACTTAGCAAATTCAGACATTTTGTGTTCAATGTGGTCTGTACGTGAGGCTAATGAATGAAAGTCATTCTCTACAAATCGTCCATCATCTGTTTTATGTCCGATTGGAGAGAGAATCTGAAAGAGGAGAACAGGTGCTGTAGGGCAGCCACTGTGAGAGGTTGAGAGTTCGGAAGATCCTGGTGTTCTAGGTCCACTGATTCCGCTCTAGAAGACGGAGTGGGGGACGAGGGAGGCGGATATCTTAATTCCCGTTTGGTTTGCGTAGAGGAAAAGTATTCTGGGAGCTTTGATGGTTTGTTGCCCGGATTCTTTTTGGAGGTGCCCCCCATCCTTTCAGCGAGCAGCAGGAAAGTGTATCAGAGGAGGGAATTTCAAGGGCTGTTAGGTGGTCTCAGGCTATATCCCAATCTGTGAGAGGCTACAAGAGTCCTCGCGTGCAGAAGCAGGTGGCCCGTCGCGTCCGTTATTTAGAAAATCTGCAGTAGGGGTGCCCGAGTGAGATAGCAGAGTGTAAGGATGGGATAACAATGGTACACCCCTAATGAAGCTTTATAGGCAGAACTGTCCGTACTTAAAGGCCTGAGCACTGTATGAGGAACCTCTGGCAGATGAGTGTAGGTCTCTGCAGTTACCGGCCCGGTGTGATCGACTTGAAACAGGGAGCAGGGAGGCGCTTGGGGTGGCGCTCAGGCTGTCAGCCTCAGGTGGAGGCGCAAAGTATTAACAGTTCCGTGTACTGGGTTTAGGCAGGCCCAGAACTTATCTCTGCAGGCTAAGTCCGTGATACTTCAAAGCAGACTAGGGCAGGGGCACAGGATAAAGGTTCACGTTGTGGATGCTGTTAAAGGAGGTTTCACCAAGTGGTAATGCCCAGGGCTGGTTATAAGAAAGCAGGGACGAGGGGCTGAATAATCTTATTGTGCTGTATTTGAGGCAGCTTCAGATTTTGGGCCGGAGAGCCAATGCGGTGTGGTCTGAAGCTTGTATGCGTGGGGTTACTGCGGGGTGGTCCTCTGGGACGAACCGCTCGGAGTGAGGCAAGTGACCCACAAAATGGCGCCCGAGGTAGAAGGGCCCCAAAATGGAGGTTAAATGTGGCTATATCCTCCGTTGCTGGAAGTCGGTCGGCTGCCACTCCTAGCCCTGTTATTGGGGATGTCGTCCCTTGTATCCTGCTATAGGGTAGCTGTTAGGGGGTCGCTTTGGGCGCTACGGCCACACGGTATAGGGCGAGGTGTGCCACAAAATGGCGCCGTGCGCTGGTACCTGCAGGCCGGTCTCCTCTGCTGTGCCAACGATCCCGCCGAAGCAGTACCTCGGATCCCGGGGCCGGAGATGTAATAGAGCGCGGAGGTTTCTTCAGGTGCCGGCGACGTACAGTCAGGTGAATCCTCTCGCCGCTTCCCCTTCTTCCCCTTCTCGCCGCTGTATGGGTTGTCTCGCTGCCCGTACAGGCCTCGGCTCCCGCTCCGCCGCTGTGGTGCACGGAATCGCTCGTGGAGGGTCTCAAAATGTGCCCTGCAGCTAGTAGGTGCTGGATCAGAAGGTCAGTGAGCGATCTGGGGTCTTCTAAGGCCTGTTTGTGCCGCTTCTTTGGAGGTCTGATCAGGAGCTCTCACCGAGTACGTCCACTCACATTCCTGGCTAGGCCACGCCCTCTGTCATGTCAATTCTTGTTGCATTTTACGCAAGTGAAATTCCTATAGGAAACAATGGAGTGCATTTTTGGAGCCTGAAAAACGGATCCAAAAATGCAACACACTTTTGGGTACGTGTTGGGTACGTTTTGGATGCGCTTTTCGCATCCGAAAAACACATTGGATTAAAATTTTAACGTCTGTGATTTGAAAGAAAATGCACTGAAAAACGGATCCAAAACCGGTTTAAAAAAAAGTTCATTATGTAGTGTCATCCCACTCTGGATCACTCTGGTTTCCAAGAATGCCACACTGTCACTAGAATAGGTAACAGTACATTTATTACTAGGGAATACTAGGGTGTATTTCATCAAAAAAAGAATGAAAATTCAAAAGTTCACTCTCCAAACCTGTTCATGTAACAAAAATGTCGTCTATGTATCTCCACACTTTGACTATTTTTTAGTGCTAGTAGAGTGCTGCTTATATTTTGTTTACATTGCTTTTGGTTGCCACACAAGCATGTATCTATATACTCATTTTTAAAAATGGATGTGCTGACCATATTTTGTTTTTAGACCGTCTTCATGGGGGAGTGGCTAACCCCCATCTTGGTTTTTGCACTCCAACCATCTTCACAGATTTTTTAATCAGATCAGGTTATAGCTGGAATCTTCTCTCCCTGAAATCTGGAGGTCTGAACAGATACCAAGAGAGGTAACATATAGAGTAGGTTACCATCTGGATGAGGTCACCTTGCTGTTGGTAGATGGGCTTTTACAGTTTTTATCAAACACACACTAAGAACTTCAAAATTTTCATATATTTCAAAGTAGCATAAATGCTTTTCAAAATAATTGCTATGTTCCCTTTGACTGTTTCTTAGTGCTTGTAGAGTGCTGCTGAAATTTGGTTGCATTTGCAGTGGTATAATGTAAGCCAACTTATAAAAGGTGTAAAGTTTTACTAGTCAGTTCTAACATGTGCCATTATTTAACACTATTAACATTTAACACTATGATAAATGTGGCACATTTTAAGACTGTCTGGTCTGATTTTAAACTGTCTAAGAGCTAGTTGATAAATCTATTCCTATGCATTTGGACTGCAATTGTGGAGATAAAGCACAAAGTTATTTTATGGTACAAATAACTATACATATTTTATACTGCTGACTACAAAGGTTATTGATATGGCAGATAAATCACCAGTTTGAAGAAAATATGATAAAAGCCCTAGAGAAAATAAATGATTCTTTCTCCGTAGAAACACTTGTTAAAAATCAGACATGGTGCAATCTCATTAAACTAGAACGAGAACTTGTTTCCAAAAAGATCTTTACATGGTAGGCTGTGCTCAGTGGATTTGTTGTGCATGAATTATTTTGGCACTATAAAGCCTAGATTTAAACATGTTACTGTTCTTGCCTTATCGATGTGTATTTTTATGTCGCCTTATCGATGTGTATTTTTATGTCTTCTTGTAATATTTACCTTGTTAAGAGAAAGGTTTTTGCAAGTATTAAAATGTCAAATACAAAAAAGAGAATAGCTCACTTTCATTCTGCACACTTGCAGCATCAGTAAATCATACTTATAAAACATTTAAGACAAAATGCACCCTGTAGAATTCTGTGCCTGCTTTGTTAACTATCCTTTTTGATGCTTTGGAACCCAGCTGTGCTGGAAATCTTGCAAATACTCATGAAAATCATGAAATTGTTTGTTTCACTAGATATCACGTTTCAGTGCCTGAAGATTATATCACTCAATTCTAGGATGATTTTTTTTTTAGCGCGTGACTACTATTCTTATTAGAACATTTATTCCTCTCTTACGTAATACAATCATTCTAAAAAGGACCTATTACTTCCTTGAAACCCTATGAATAATAGAAGACCAAAATATAAAGTTTTCCTTCTAAATATGTTTTATTAATTTATATACTATCGCCACAACATATTCCATAATGATGTATAGAAATTGTTATCACCTATATGAGTCCCTGTCCTCTTTGGGCCTCAAAATCTAAGGGCGACATGTATGAAGGAAGGTGCGTCAAAGTGAATTGTCGAACTTCTCAATTGGTTCATCCGACCTCCATAATCCAGAGAAAAAAAAGCACCAGCTTTATAAACATACTGCACTGGTCGAGTAACCTGTGGAGATGGGCGGCGTGCAGAAAACCAAAATGGAGGCATCCTCTCCTCCCTGTATAAGTTAAAAGCAATATATGCCAAATGCAATGTATAGTTCTGCACGAAAAAAACATTTCTGAAAAACACACAATGTGAACACCAGTGTACACTGGCATGGCTGTGGTACATGTACACACACTCCAATATCAGTAGTACACCATCAGCAAAAAGAGCTATCAAACGACATGGAAACCTGCAAAAAAGCATTAATGCTATCTACAATACATGAAAAACAACTTTGAGGTTCTTAGTTCACATGTTTTGATCAAAAATGTTTGAGCCATCCCCGACTTTCAACGGGACCCCAAATGCGAATGGTCCTACACTATTCCTACCTCTCTTTTGAGTCCAATTCAGACTTCTCAATTGGGTCTTCCGACCTCCATAATCCAGAGAGAAAAAAGCACCAGCTTTATAAGCACACCGCACAGGTCTAGTAACCTGTGGTGATGGGAGGGGTGCAGAAAACCAAAATGGAGGCATCCACTCCTCCCTGTATAAGTTAAAAGCAATATATGCCAAATGCAACGTATAGTTCTGCACAAAAAAACATTTCTGAAAAACACACAATGTGAACACCAGTGTACACTGGCATGGCTGTGGTACATATACACACACTCCAATATCAGTATTACACCATCAGCAAAAAGAGCTATCAAACAACATAGAAACCTGCAAAAAAGCATTAATGTTATCTACAATATATGAAAAAAACTTTGAGGTTCTTAGTTCACATGTTTTGATCAAAAATGTTTGAGCCATCCCCGACTTTCAACGGGACCCCAAATGCGGATGGTCCTACACTATTCCTACCTCTCTTTTAAATTCAATTCAGACTTCTCAATTGGGTCACTGACCTCCATAATCCAGAGAAAAAAAAGCACCAGCTTTATAAACATACTGCACTGGTCTAGTAACCTGTGGAGATGGACGGGGTGCAGAAAACCAAAATGGAGGCATCCACTCCTCCCTGTATAAGTTAAAAGCAATATATGCCAAATGCAACGTAGAGTTCTGCACATACCAGTGTACACTGGTGTTCACATTGTATGTTTTTCAGAAATGTTTTTTTGTGCAGAACTATACGTTGCATTTGGCATATATCGCTTTTAACTCATACAAGGAGGAGTGGATGCCTCCATTTTGGTTTTCTGCACCCCGCCCATCTCCACAGGTTACTAGACCAGTGCGGTGTGCTTATAAAGCTGGTGCTTTTTTCTCTCTGGATTATGGAGGTCGGATGACCCAATTGAGAAGTCTGAATTGAATTTAAAAGAGAGGTAGGAATAGTGTAGGACCATCCGCATTTGGGGTCCCGTTGAAAGTCGGGGATGGCTCAAACATTTTTGATCAAAACATGTGAACTAAGAACCTCAAAGTTTTTTTCATGTATTGTAGATAGCATTAATGCTATTATGCAGGTGTCCATGTCGTTTGATAGCTCTTTTTGCTGATGGTGTACTACTATTGGCGTGTGTGTACATGTACCACAGCCATGCCAGTGTACACTGGTGTTCACATTGTGTGTTTTTCAGAAATGTTTTTTTCGTGCAGAACTATACATTGCATTTGGCATATATTGCTTTTAACTTATACAGGGAGGAGTGGATGCCTCCATTTTGGTTTTCTTCACCCCCTCCCATCACCACAGGTTACTAGACCAGTGCGGTGTGCTTATAAAGCTGGTGCTTTTTTCTCTATGGATTATGGAGGTCGGAAGACCCAATTGAGAAGTCTTAAATGGACTAAAAAGAGAGGTAGGAATAGTGTAAGACCATCCGCATTTGGGGTCCCGTTGAAAGTCGGGGATGGCTAAAACATTTTTGATCAAAACATGTGAACTAAGAACCACAATGTTTTTTTCATGTATTGTAGATAGCATTAATGCTTTTTTGCAGGTTTTCATGTCATTTGATAGCTCTTTTTGCTGATGGTGTACTACTGATATTGGAGTGTCTGTAGATGTACCCCAGCCATGCCAGTGTACACTGGTGTTCACATTGTGTACTTTTCAGAAATGTTTTTTTCGTGCAGAACTAAACATTGCATTTGGCATATATTGCTTTTAACTTATACAGAGAGGAGTGGATGCCTCCATTTTGGTTTTCTGCTCCCCGCCCATCTCCACAGGTTACTAGACCAGTGTGGTGTGCTTATAAAGCTGGTGCTTTTTTCTCTCTGGATTATGGAGGTTGGAAGACCCAATTGAGAAGTCTGAATTGGACTCAAAAGAGAGGTAGGAATAGTGTAGGACCATCCACATTTGGGGCCCCGTTGAAAGTCGGGGATGGCTTAAACATTTTTGATCAAAACATGTGAACTAAGAACCTCATAGATTTTTTCATGTATTGTAGATAGCATTAATGCTTTTTTGCAGGTTTCCATGTCGTTTGATAGCTTAAAGTGAATTGTCGAGTCTCGTTTTCAGTGTATAATGCACCTGATGTATGAAAGTGGTCTGTGCGTTCATAAATGATGTGTAAAGTTTGACGCGCCTCATCTATGTGTTAGGCACATTACAGAACTTAGACGCATAAGGAATGCGCCTAACATGTATTAAGGTTATAGACAGGTTGGAGAGAAGTCATTAGACTAGCATGTCAGTGAATATAAACTATGGGACTGTTCTTGCTTGGAGCACCACAGGTCCCAGCCAGAATTATGCAGAATAAAGGTGAAAGCAGCAAAAATAAATTAAACATTTAAAGTAGTAAAAATTTTAAATATAAAAATATGAACAACATAATCAATGGATTTGTTAATGTAAACTGTTTTAGATTCTATTAATTTTAAATACATTTTATAGGAGATATTTTTATATTTTTGGGATATTAGATATTTTATATTAATTTATATGATCATATTTTTCATTAAATTTAAATAATTAAATTTTATACAGTTTGATAACTATAATAAATCACTTTTTATTATTGTACTGGTTTAAGTTGAGAAATATTGGAAATTTTTGCCCTTTGCAGCAAATCTAGCTCCACTCCGACTCCTCAGGCTCAGGCAGATCACATTGAGATAGATCTGCCTGTCGGAGCAGTAATGCGCCTAGTTTTGCCGAACCACATTCATAGATGTGTCTAATAGTATGAGTGTGGTGCGACAAGCATCCATAATGCCCCCAGAACAGCCCTTCATGTTAGGCGCATTAGAAAGTGTCGAGTCTTATGAACAATGAGCCTAACACATTCATTAGGTGCATTAAACATCACAGACTGCTCAGTTAGGTGCATTGAATGGCAAAAAAGGGTAAAAACCCTTTCATACATGTCGCCCTAAATGTCAAATTTCGATTTTGAAGTGTGTAAGAAAATCATTGTACCTAGAGAGAACCCAGCTGTCCACAAGGGTGTTCAATTCAAAACTTAGACCCCAGCACTGTGGGGCAACAGTGCTAGCAACAGAGCTACTATGCTGTGTTTCTCCATATGGATATTACTAGAAAAATTAAAATATTAAGCTCTAATTTATTGATAAAAGCAATGGGTTTCTAAGATCTAGGTCTATTTGAGTGGTAGTCAGCTGTATATTTAACAGAGAGCAGTTTAAACATACATTTTCATGCCTTTGTATTTTTGGCACCGAATAAGGGTATGTTCACACATTTTTTTAGGGCCGTTTTTTAGCGTGTTTTATGCACTGGAAAAAGGGGCCCAATATCAGCCTCAGACAAGTTTCAAATTATTCCTCACTGAATGTAATGTAAAATATACCTTGTTGTTCACACAAAGCCTATTTCACAAGCATAATTGTGAGCTGTTTTTTGGATGCAATTACGCCCATAATAAGTGACATGTCAATTCTTAAAACGTTATTCACTTGTAAAATCCCTTTAGTCAACAATGAGGATAGGATTCTTCAAAATACACTTCAAAATAAGCCTCTAAATCCGGCTTATAATTTCAGTGATCTCCTTTTACACTATCGTGTAAAACATTTCAATTCAAGTGCTGAGGAAACAAAAATATGGTAAACAAAGGAAGTTAAAAGGGGATTATTGATATGCATTAAAAATCAATAATTTAAAAAAAGAAACATATACACTAGAGATGACCGAATTTCAAAAAAATTTGATTCGCCGAGTTCACCGAATCTTCAGACTAAAATTGTAACAAATCGCGTTGAAAAACAGCTATTTCCTGGCTGCAGAGAGCCTGTAGGGTGCTGTAGAACATTGTGCTATGCTCAAATATGCAGAGTAGCTTGGTTTGGTCTTCATACAATGCTGTGTTTTAGTATGACACGCTTATGACTGCTGCCGCTCTTAGAATCGCTTCACTCTAAAATTCCCTGGGCACTTACGGGGGCAAAACTGACCAAAAAACTGAAGCGGGAATGCAGCCTGATAAAGTCATGGCAGGGCCATCTGGAGAAAAACAAGCTGAGGGCTAAGATCCTACAATAGCGTCAAAAAATACAGAAGTAGGTTACTGGAGCCGGCACAGGTCTTGGCAAAGTAAGGGGACATCACAGCAGGGGTCACTTCATGAGGCCAGAGCTTTAAAATGTCACAAAATATGACTGAACCTGTTCTGTTAAACACTGATACATGTAGAGGACCCCTGAATGAGTGGAGAGGTTGTCGGCAGTAATTTTGCGTTGACGTCTCTGATCATTTTGCCCTTCCTTTTATCCGTCAGTGTTCGCTTTCAATCGGTCAAAGATCCATCAGTATTGCTAAAGCCAAAAAAAAAACAGGAGTTGATATAAAACAGAGATGACCAGTAAATGGAATATTTGCATGTCTTCTGTGTTCTGTATCCAGTCGTATCCAATTCTGTTCCTTCCCATTCCTTTTGAAAGGTGAAAAGAAGGGGAAAACCAAGCATAGTGGCAACGTTATAGAATGGTGGAGGGTGGAAACAACATAAGGAAACCACAGGGTGTTCCAGTGAGACATTGGTCACTTGGCAGCGGCATGAGTAGGCCACAGAGTAGCACAATCACAGAGTGTGGAGATTATGGCAGCAGCAACAGCAGCAGCATGAGGTCATAGAGTGGCACAATGACATTCTGGAGGTGGCACAAACAAGATAGGCCCACAGAGTGGCACATTGACAGAGTGTGGTGGTGACAACAGCAAAGTAACTAACAGCACAAGCATCAAAGAGTCAGAGAGTGGCCACACATGACAGGTGTGGAGGTTGGGTGGCCCAATACCAGTCCCTGAAAAAGCATGGTGGTAGGCAGATTGAGCAAACTGCAACAGATGGTGCGGCATCAGAATAGTGGCTGAGGCATGAGGTAGTCTTGAATTCCAGACTCATTTCTCAAAGTTTGGGTGAAGGCGTTAATGGCTGATGTAATCTGATGCCTAAGGGCATTGTGTGTGGAAATCCTGGCCCATCCACGCCTGGATTCATCAACGTGACAAAGTCAGTCGCTCCACATTCCGTGACAGGCGGGTTCACCGCACTGACACCCGCTCTGATGCCCACTACTGCCGACAGGACAGCTTCTTTCCTCTGCAACTCAGCAAGTTGCGGCCCAACATCCAGTTTGGCTGCCCATAGTCACTGATCTTCTAACTGGGGTGGCAGAAGTTCCTGTCAAAGTAGGCCACCACCTGTTGGTTCAGGGTCTCTTCAGGTCCCTGCTGCTGATGGTTGAGTGAGTGCCCTCCCACTAGGCGGTAAGGAAGCTACTCATCAACGACTCCAACTTAGGTTGCTGCTGATGGAGTCTGTTACTGCTCCTACACCCCTCCCCACTTTCCGCAGCAGCTGTGGCAGTGTACATGCATGAAGAACCCCCCGTTCAGAGCCTTCAGAGGATGGACACATGCTGCACATAGGCAGCGTCAACTGACTACGAGGATTTACTCTATAGTAATTAGATTTGTCCTCCCTCACATCAGCTGTAAAAAGGCTCCCATTTTGGACCGTAAGCGATGGTCCAAAGAGGGTGGAAGAGCCAGAAGTCATCCCTCTGCTGGATGGTGACATTCGGTTGTCGACTACCAGAGCAATCACATGCTGCGGCCAATCTGCAAACAAGTGACTCTGTGGGACTCATCCCCTGCCTCCATCTCCAGCTGGTGATTTTGGGGGTCATCTGTCCTCGTCTTCCTCATCTCCATCTACTCCCCTCTGGCTTGCTCCTGCTCCTCCTCTCCTGTCACCTGGGTAAAAAAACACTCATTTCACAGACAATGGCTTGTGGCTCCAATGTACTCCTCTTCCTCCACCTCCTCTTCAAGCCCCCACGAGACTTATGTGGCGTGCGAGATGTAGTCGCCCACGGTCTCCAGACCCCTTTCAGCTACAGATTTTCAGCACCTGTTCTAGGACATGAAGCAGGGAAATGACGTATTCATCCCTTAGTCTGTCGACTGACAAATAACGTCGCTTCCTCAAAAAGGCCCTAAGCAACGGCAGATGTCAAGCATGAGTTGCACTGGCTGACATCAAAGTTACATAGGGGAGTACTGCTGTCTGCTTGGATCATCGGAAAATCTCTGTTCATACAATCGGTCCAACATGTTCAGGCTGGAATTCCAAAGGGTAAAAAAACATTGCATATCAGTTTTTGGTTTTGGGGGGGGCTTTAAAAAAATACCCGCTGCAACCCCAGGGGGGTTTTGTCCCTGGCTTTTTTGGAATGGATGAAGTGCTTTCACATTTTCCCGGGCCATTTTCCGAATGTTCTGAAAAACCGGGGAAAGACTTAAAGGAAACCCTTTTTTCAAAACCAGATTGAACACGTGTGCCATGAAAGGCACTTTGGCCAAACCTTCCCCAGTGAAAGCCGGCAACAAGTTTTCCCCCATGTTTTGGTTACCATGGTTTTGGGTTTTGGGCATTTGGGGTGCGGGGGGAAAGCCCACATTCGATTTTTTGGGCCCCATGCGCGGGAGCATTTCCTCCCCTGTTGACTTCTTTCCGAGGCAAGCCAGGTGTAGAACGGGTTTGACACCCTGTCCCCCAACAAAATGTGGTATATGGACCCATTTTTGTAGAGGCGGGAGATGGGGGTTTGGGGGGTGCAGGGGGAAAGGGGGGGACTTTGGGCCCAAGGGGGCAGCAGTTTGACAAGGGGGAGGAAAAACGGCGTCCCCCTGCCCAAATTTTGTTGGTGGGGCTGGGCGGGAAAGCACATTCACCCAGTGGGCCGTAAAAAGGGGAATTTTTTACGGGCCCCCCTGCCCAAATATTACAGTCCCCACGTCCGGGGCTGCCGTGCCCCTTTGGGAAAAAACCCAAATAGGCTCAAGGACGGGCCCACGGTCACTTCGCCCTTAGGTTGGTTGGGACGCATACTGTTGTCTTTTGGAAAATAGCCTGGGTGAACGACTGTGGGTCAGGGAGGGGCCCAAGGGAAAGGCAGGAGCATCGGGGCCGGTAGAGGATGGGAAAGGAAAAACAGTGCGGTGGGTTAAACCATAAAATCATCGATTATTGTTGGCTTCACTGCAGTCCTCATAAACGGCCCTTGGTAGGGCGGGAGGCGACCCCTCACAACATGCCTTTTCCCAAACCCAAATTTCCCCAAAATCCATACTTTGCCACCCCCTGCAAAAAGCAGGGGATGTCAGGCCCCATTCTTCGCTGCTGACTGTCCTCAAATTTTTCATCCCTCGCGGGAAAGTCCCCGCTGAGCCCAACCACATCTATTTTCCCCCCTGGGTGAGGGAACCAAAAGGGGACAGGGGGGGGGTTTGTGACAGGTGAGAGCCTCTGGGGCTTTTCCCCGGGCCCAAATGCCAATAAGGGTTGTGTCTGACGAACCTACTGACCCCCCTTTGGCTGGGTATTTCAATTTTCATCTGGGATGAGGTTAAATAAACCTAAAAAACCCAAATTTCCAAAAAACCCTTTTGGGTTGGTGGTCAACCCCCGGGCCCTTTTGATGAAAAAGGGGCAGTTTTGGCCTAAATGAGTCACCCCTGCGCGATGCAACCTGTCCCTGCCCCAGGAATTTTGGGCACTGCCACCCAAATGTGAAAAAAACCCGGGCCCCCCTCTCTGTCTGACAAAATTTTTTGTTCAAAAATTTACAATTTCTTTTTAAAAAGGGAAGATTTTGTAGATGATAAATCCCACACCCTGTTTTTGGGAACCCAAAAATGAACCCACTAACGGGATTGGGAAACCCCTTGGATAAAATTTTGCGCTCCAAAAAAGCCCGGGGAAAAAATTTTTTCCCTCTTTATGTGCATAGAAAAACATTTTTTGTTTTTTTACTAAATATAAAAAGCACAAACGGGCTTAATTAACCCTTGGTATAAATTTGCGCTCCGGGAAAATTACCAGGAAAAATTTACTCGTATGTCGTATGGGAAAAAACCTGTATTTTACTGAATAAAAACCCAAAAAAAACGTTTAAATTTAAACCCTTGAATTTTAAATTGCCCCTCCAGAAATCACCAGGAAAAATTTACTCGGATGTGGTAAAAGAAAAAACACTCTGTTTTTTACTAAATTTTAAAAGCAAAAAACACGCTTAAAAAAACCCTTTTGAATTTTAAATTGCGCCCAAAGAAATCCCCGGGAAAAAATTTTAAACCGTATGTGGAAATTTAAAAACACTGTGTTTTTTCCCTAAATATAAAACCACAAAATGTTTTAATTTAAAACCCTTGGATTTTAAATTCCCCTCCAAAAATGACCAGGAAAAATTTACTCAATGGGGCTTTTAAAAAAAAACCAGGGTATTTTCCTGTTTTAAAAAAAGTACAAACACGTTTAAATTTTAACCCTTGAATTTTAAATTGCGCTCCAAAAAAGACCGGGAAAAAAAATTGGAATTTGTATGGGGTTTAAAAGACAAACACCATGTTTTTTTATTTGAATAAAAAAGCACAACAGCTTATTTAAACCCCCTTAAAAATATAAATTGCGCTCCAGAAATCCCCGGGGAAAAATTTTTTTTTTTGTAATGTGGTATAGAAAAAAAAAAAATTGTTTTTCCCTAAATTTTTAAAAAGCACAAACACGTTTAAATTTAAACCCGGGGATAAAAATTTTTGCGCCAAAGAAATGACCGGGAAAAAAAATGTACTCGTATGTGGCTTTTAAAAAACCCCCCATGTATTTTCCTGAAATTAAAAAGCACAAACCCCTTAAAAAACCTTTGAATGAAAATTTGGCGTTCCAAAAATTTGCCCAGGAAAATTTACTCGTTTTGGGGCCCTTTTAAAAAAACACTGTGTATTTTCCCTGAATATAACGCAAAAACACGCTTAATTAACCCTTGAATATAAATTGCGCCCCAAAGAAACGCCCAAAAAAAATTTTTACTCATATGTGGCTTTTAAAAAAACACGGGTGTATTTTATGACTAAAAAAACCAAATTCCTTTAAATTTTAACCCTTGTTTTAAAAATTGCGTTCCAGAAATTCCCGGAAAAAATTTTATTTGTATGTGGTTTAGACAAAAACCCGGTATTTTACTGAATATAAAAGCACAAAAAACGTTTACTTTTCCCTTGTTAAAAATTGCGCTCCAAAAAATCACCAGGAAAAATGAAATCGTCTGTGGCTTTTAAAAAACACCGTGTATTTTACTGAATAAAAAAGGGCAAAAACCCACGTTTAAATTTCCCCCTTTGAATATAAATTGCGCCCCCAAAAAAAAAAATTAAAAAAAAAACCGGGAAAAATTTGAAACTCGTTTTGTGACTTTTAAAAAAACACCTTTGTTTTTTTATGAATAAAAAAAGCCCCAAACATGTTTAATTTAAACCCCAAAATATAAATTGTGCCCCCCAAAAAATCACCGGGAAAAAATTTACTCGTATGTGGCTTTTTTAAAAAACACTGTGTTTTTTATGAATATAAAAAGCACAAAAACACACTTAATTCCCCCTTTTAAATAAAAATTGCGCTCCAGAAATCACCAGGAAAATGTACCCCCGTCTGTGGCGTTTAAAAACAATGTGTTTTTTTTACTGAATAAAAAAAGCATAAAGATGTTTAAATTTAAAACCCTTGAATATGAACTGCGCCTCCTGAAATAAACCGGGGAAAAATTTAGGGGCATGTGGTACAAAAAACACTGTGTTTTTTACTGAATTTAAAAGAAACAAACATGCTTAATTAACTCTTGAATAAAAAAATTGCGCCCCAAAGAAATGACCAGGAAAAAATGTATCGTATGTGGCTTTTTAAAAAAAAAAGTGTTTTTTCCCTTGATTTTTAAAAGCACAAAACGCTTTTTTTAAACCCCTTTGAATATAACTTTCCCTTCGGGAAATGACCAGAAAAATTTAGGGGTATGTGATTTAGAAAAAAAACGTGAAATTTTATTTAAAATTAAAACCGCAAAAACAAGGCCCAAATTTTAACCCTTGGATATAAATTGTGCTCCAGAAATGACCGGGAAAAAATTTTAAAAAATCGTATGTGGCTTTTAAAAAAACCGTTATTTTAAATGAATATAAAAGCAAAAAAACACGCTTGAATAAAAAACTCCCGCTCCTGAAATGACCAAAAAAAATTTAGGGGTATGGGGGTTTTAGAAAAAAAAACCGGGGTTTTTTACTGAAGTTAAAGCACAAACCCCTTTTAAAAGGGGTTTTTTTCCCCTCGCTACAAAAAAAAAGGGACATTTTCCAAATATATTGCTTTTTTTCCTCTGTTTTCCCAAAGGAGTTTCAAGTGAATTTATGCCCCTCCCTGGCTTTTTTCATTTTCCCTCATAACTGACCTTTTAAACAAATCCCCCCTGTTTTTTTTCAATGAGTAACATTTGATTTATTCTTCAAAAAAGGGTTCCTGGCAGTGCCCTTTCTGCTCAGCAGTAAAAAGCTTAAATTTATGAAAAATAAACAAAATTTAAATTAGGGCTTTTTTTTTTTGGGGATAATTTAAAAAGTCCTGTTAGTAGTTTGGAAGCTAATCTGTTTTAATTAGCATCGAAAGCAGACATGGAGCTGTAAAAAGCTGTATGCAAAAAAAAAAAAAAAAAGCATATGCAAAGGGTCAGTTTTGAACCAGGAAGTGGCAGAGTATTTCATTCTGCATTGTCGAAACTCTAAAGGGAGAAACCCCCTTTAATTAATAGTGATAAAGTTTTTTACGTTGACTATCGTCATCAGGTCGATAGTCAAATCGGCAATTATCAAGACGATTTCCCGATAGTCCCGATAAAAGATTAAGCCGGGTGGGCCATTAAAATCTATGGACGGGATCCCAAAACCTTCATTCTTACACCCCCAAAAAGGGCTGGAGAAGCTGGAAATTAATTTCCACAAAAAGTCAAATGGATACTTTCCCAAAATTTTATTTAAAAAATTTTTTTAAATCCTTTTAGTAAAAAAGGAAAAGTGAAAAAATTTTCAGACCCTTTTACTATCCCTTTCTTGTTTCCCACAGGGCCCGACCCTTAAACCCTTTCTTAAAACCCCAAAAAAAAAAAAAAAGGGAAAAAGGGGAGTATTATTTAACCATCTTTTTTCTTGAACTGGAACAATGAATATCCCTGTTCCCCCGGGAAAGCAGGGATGAGCCCCAAAATGGGATGACCCCCCAGATTTAAAAAATGCCGGAAAAAAGGTTGGGCTTTCAAACCACTATTTTAGTTTTAAACGGACATTTACTATAACTGTCCCGTACCCCAAAAAGGGCCAATTTAAACCTGTTGCCCCCCCAATTAAAAAGTGGGCCCGAAAAAAGGAGTCTTTTAAAAACCCCCCGTTTAGTTTTAAAATGGACCCATTGACTATACCTGTCCTGCCGCATAAAGACCATTTTTAAAACCGTCCCGACCAACAGATTTAAAAAATGCAAAAAAAAGTAGTTTTTTCGAAACCCCCATTTTGGGTTTAAAATGGACATTAACTTTTTGTCCTGTACCGCAGAAATTAAAAAACCTGTTGAACCCCCCGATTAAAAAAATGCCGGAAATAGGAGTTTTGAACCACCATTTTAGTTTCACTGGGGGCATTGACTTAACCCGTCCCCGGGCCCCCAGCATGAGCCCCAAACCCTGCATGACCCCAGATTAAAAATTTTCCGGAAAAAGGAGTCTTTGAACCAACCCTTTTTAATTTTCAACGGACATTGAAAAACCTGTCCCCCCCGGGGGGAAGCTGAGCCCCAAAAAAAAGCATGAACCCCCGATTAAAAAAATTCCGGGAAAAAGGAGTCTTTGAACCCCCCATTTTTTGTTGAACTGGACATTGACTATATATATGGGTAGCGTAAAGGAAGGGAGGCGGGGAGGGAGAAGGGATCTTCAAGGCGCAGAGCAAGCCTCGGCGTTGCCAGGGTCATGCATTTTCATCAATAAGTTATTGAGATCATAGAGATATTGCACAAGCAGAAAATTATCATTTAATCAGTCATTTCTTGTATTTCTTCTTACATTTGTTATCTTGTTTTTCAATTTTTACCGGCTCTAGTGAAGAAATGTTGCAGTATTAACATATTATGCATGAATCTTAGAAGTTTATTGCAGCAATAACACTTGTTGATAGTTCTAGGGTCTATTTCTGAACTATTTATGATATGAATGCAAAGGGTTGGGCATAGATAGTGTAATAATCTAAAGTACATTTTTGTTGTTTGGCTAGATTCCTGTAGAAGAAAACAGTTACACACTAGATTATACTTTTAAGCAAGACCAGGAAAGTGGCTGCTTTCAGGATGAAGGTTCTGCACTATTTTATGATTACTTCATACTACATTGCATTTGAGGCATTGGCTACACAAGTTAAGTATAATGGGTAAGTTAGGAACAATGTGGCTTCTCTAGTTTTAAAAGGGAGTTCCCATTTCCTTAGCTCAGTGTCTGCAGATAGCTTGTAGTCGACCACAGAGAACAGTTCTATGTGGGTTCTGAATATAGCTTATAGTGTGTCCAGTTATATTCAGAAAATCCATAGAAGTGAACGGAGGAACAAGCGCAGCCATCTTTCCACTCTCTGCAGTCGGATGATAGCTTGCTATGAACCAGCTGCAGGTGTTGACTTCATGAGATGGGAAAACACCTTTATTTATTGTTTATTTCAGTCATGTTTATGTGTAATAGGTTCATTTTTATTTATTTCATTTGCTGCAATTTAAGAATTGTATTATAACAGAGAAAGTGGAAACAAATATTGACCTGTATATTTTTATATATAATAAAAATGGCAGCACAAGTGTAAATGCACAAGTAGCATAAATGCTATAGATTTTAAATAAGACTGGGTGCACACTTGCGTCGAAGGTTTCATTCGGAACCTAAATAGACATTTCTGTTGTGAATGATGGAAAAAATAGCATCGCGAACTGTGCTATTTTTTTATTAAAACGGAGGACACAATGACAGGAACTGTTCACGTCAATCGGTAAATGCGTCCGTTTACACTTCTGCGACAAAGGTTCTGAACAGACCCTCCGACTCAAATGTGAACCAGGCCTAAAGAGTTGTGTAATCTGCAACAGATTACATTACCATGCAAAAGGATTTTTTAGCAGTATTTGTAAACCAAAACCAGGAGTGGTAACTACTGTGAGAAAAAGTATAATTGAAGGGCTTGTATCTCTTCTGTGCTGGACCCATTACTGATTTTGGCTTACAAATACTGCTGCAAAATATGTGTTAAAAACACTGAGTGAACACAGCATTTGGATGATTTCACACAGTGTTTCTGCTTATTTTACAGCAATATTTCTAAGCCAAAAAGGAATGGATCCAAAATACAGAAGAAGTACAAGACTTTCTATTATACTTTTTCACGGTGTAGTTTTCACTCCTGGTTTGGATTACAAATACTTCTGCAAAATACATGTCAAAGAACATAGCATGAATCAAGCCTTATAGAAGAAACCCTATGGGGAAATCTGCAGCAAAATATGCATATTATACATGAGGTTTTTTTTAAAGATAGGTAAAGAAATGTTCATGTTGATTTCCATTGAATTTTTCCACCATACGTGCTCTCGTCCTTAAAAAAAGCTAAGACAGGAAATACCCATAAACTTCTGTTGTCATGCTAATGTTTAGGTTCCAGTGTTAAAAAAGAGTATATGCAGATTACACTTTCCTATTGTCATGGAAGCTTCTTCCTGAAAAATCTGGAAATATTGTGCACAAGAGACCATATAGGATTGGTTTCTGATCTGAAGTTCATTGAATAAGCATTTTAAACATTTAATTATACATTGAAGATTAACCTTAGTAACCAATCACCTGATGCCAGGGTGCATTCCTTAATGTGTCATAAATTTAGTAATAGGCTAAATCGCACTTATAGCATTGAGAAAAAATCCTCTTCCCCACCTTCTCACCGTATTTACATCCGCAAATACATCTGGATTTTCCAATGGTATCAATTCTAAGCTAATTGTTCATTATTTTAGCCTGATTTGGTGATGTATTTGCGGACGTAAATACGTCCGTAAATACGACCCGAACTAAGCCCTGGGAACATAAAAATCCTGCTTGGAGGACAACAGGTCCCAACAAGACCTGTGCTGTGCTGGCTCCTGCTGTATATACTAAATAGAATAAAAGGGCAAAAATACATCTTAAATTTTTGCTATTAAAAAAGACAAAAATTAACATCAGTACATCATCATTGGCTTATTTAATGTAAAATTAATAAAATTTTCTCCGTATTTTTAAGACCTTTTATAGCTGATATTTCTTTCTTTTGAGATCTTAAATATATTTCCTTTAATTTTAAATGATCAACTTTTTCAATACATTCAAATCGATTTTATACAACTTTGATACTTATCTTTATTCATTAATAATTTTTTTTATTATTGTACTGTTGTAACTGTAGACCTAGAGCACATTGTGCCCCATTACAATAAGTTCTAGCTTCACTGCGCCTCCTCCGACTCAGGTAGACCACATTGAACTAGGTCTGCCTGTCGGAGTTGTAATGCGCCTCACTTTGCTGACCGGCATTCATACATGCGTCTGAGTATTCGAATCAGGAGTGTCCCGCCCCAGAACGCCCACAGCGCGCCCACAGCATGCCCCTTCATGTTAGGTGCATTCCAAAGTGGCGAAGCTTGCGCCTAACATCGCATTTGAGCATCCGACAGCGGAGTCGGCACATTGAGGTGCAGTATACGCCTGAAAACAGGCGTAAAGCCCGATCATACATGCTGCCCTAAGGTAGTGATCTTCATGTTGCACCACAAGTCTCAGCAAGAAATGTGGTGTGCTGGCTATTACTGTATGTCAAATATGCGTTTCGCACATTACTAATGCACCAAAGTCCTGTAATGCAGCAAACACACAGACAAAGCGCGTTAAACTTTAGATGCCATTTATGAGCGCACAAAAACCACTTTCATAAATTCAGTCACATTATACACTGAAAAATAGACGTATAAAATTCACTTTGACGCGCCGTCTTTCATACATGTCTCCCATTGTGTCACTATTAACCAGTTCCTGACTACACACAGTTTTGAATACTAAAATGCCTTCTCCCACTTGGTTATGCTATAAATTGTTTTGCCTCTGTTAGATGTTTTTTAACTCATTACCACAGCAGTCAGTTTTGACCTCTATGACAGAGCCCCATTTTTCCAATCTGACATGTGTTACTCTATGTCGGAATAATTTTTGAATGGTTTTACCTATCTATGTGATTCAAAGACACATTGCATTTTACATTAGTAGTAAATTTTGTTCCATATAATTCTTGTTTAATTGTGAAAAATATCAAAATGTAGTGATAATTTTCAAAAAATTGCCAAAAGGTGTGTAAGACAGATAGTTATACAACACAAAATAGTTTATAATTAACATCTACCATATGTTTTCCTTATGTTGGCATAATTTTTAAATGTCTTTTTATTTTTTTTACGAGGAGGTGAAATTTCAAAATTTCACTTTTTTGCAGATTTTCAATTTTAATTCATTATTCACTGGAACACAGTAGATGTTATCAAGAAAGCGCAACTCAAACTTCATCTTCCAGTTCTGCAATTTTTAGAGATATCCCATATGTGGCCTTAGTGCACTATTTGACTTAACCACAAGCCACAGAATAGGGGGAGCACTTTCTGGATTTTTTGGTGTCATTTTCATTAGACTCTTCATTAGGACACCCTAAGGTGCTAAGACACCTTTAAAAAGACCTCATTTGGGAAACTACATCCCTTCAGGAATATATCCAGTGGCGTAGTGAATATGTTGACCCCACAGTTGTTTCCCAAATTTATTTTGCGTTATGCTGTGAAAATATGCAGTTTTAGCTGAAAATGTTACAATTTCACAAGAAATCCTGGGAAAAAAAGCACCCCAAAATTTGCTATGCCATTTCTTCCAAGTTCGGCAGTATCCTATATGTGGGTATAAACTGCTGTTTGGGCCCATGGCAGGGCATACAAGAGTGGGAGTGCTATTTGACTTTTGGATAGCAGATTTTGGTGGGTGTCATTTCGTATTTGCAAAGCCCCAAAAGAACCAGAAAAGGTGAAACCTTTCAAAAATCACCCCATTTTAAAATTGATACCCCTCAGGAAATTCATCTAAGGGATATATTGTGCCTTTTGGCCCACAGGTGATTCACAGTTGTTTTTTTGGCATTGGGCCATGAAAGTGCAACAATATTAATTTTATTTAGATTTTTTATGTTTTACTACTTTTACACAATAGAAATTAATTTGTAATAAAAACTGTGTTTTTTTATCTCCATCACCTGACAGCCATAACTTCTTTATTTTTTGCAAACAGAGGTATAACGTGTTTTTTTCAGGATGAGTTGACATTTTCATTATTACCATTCTTGGGTTTATATAAAACTTTGATCGCTTTTTATCAATGATTTTGGAAGATGGAATGAATAAAATACAGTAATTATTATTTTTTTTTTTACTTTTTACAGTAGTCACCTTGTGATATGAATGACATTACTACCCAATTTATATATATTTTTTATGTTTTACTACTACACAATAAAAACACTTTTATTTAGCCCCTTAACCCCTTTAACCCGCACGCCTAAAAAGTAGTTAATGACCAGAACATTTTTCTAGTTTTTGCCTCCTCGCGTTTCAACAGTTGTAACTTTTTATTTTTTCAATGACGCAGTTGTATGAGGCCTCGTTTTATTCAAGACAAGTTGTACTTTATGGGGGAATAGTTTAAGTTCACTTATAAATAATTGCAGATCTTTTTTTTATTTTATTTTTTTATTTTTTTACGCCATTCACATTTCACACTTAATAACTTGTTAGATTAATTCTACAGGTTATTACGGTCCTGTGGATACCTAATATGTGTCTTTTTTGTGTTTGTAATATATGTTCAATTATTTTTTTATTAAATATTTATTTATTTTTTTTATTTTTTTTGTTTACTGTTTTATATTTTAATTTTTTTTACACTTAGTAATGTATTAGCTTATTTATATATGCTAATACATTATAATCTGTGTCAGTCTGACACAGGCAGTGGTCAGGACAGCACACAGTCGGTCCTGGTCACTGGCTTGTTACACAGACAGCCCTGGGACCACTCTAGGTCCCCAGGGCCGACTGTGCAGCCGGTCCCCGGGCTCTGTCGGGTCACCGGGTTTTCCGATCACTCGACAGAGCAGGGAAACCCTTTGATTGCGCTGCGGTGACGATCCGCCGCAAACAAAGGGTAAAAGCACCGGGAAGCAGAGGTTTCCGTAGGAGATGCTCTGGGATCAGTTCTGTGTAGTACAGCCCCGATTCCAGCGCAGCTGCGGCGCCCAGAGCCACAAACTCCGATGTCTGCAGCGACGCCAAAAGACGTCGCTGCAGACGAACGACCCGCACTAGCAGACGTCAAAAGTCGGTTGGCGGTCGTTAAGGAGTTAAACCACCATGATATATTAGTACAGGTTATTATAGCAGTGGAAATTGAGTATGGAGTGGGCTCACTCGCAGAACCAGCTCCATACCTGGCGGGTGCTGGCTGTTAGATAGAGTTGACACCTGCAGCTAACAGTAGACATCATAGCCAACTCTGATCTCTGCTGTTTAACCAACTATTTGCAGCTGACACACTTAAGTAACAGCACCAAATGAAGCCTACTCCATTACGTGCTGTTTAACCCCTCAGACGCTGCGGTGATCATTGCCTTGGTATCTAAGTGAATGAGAAATGGTGTAGTGCACTAACATTTGGACCCCCACAGTGAGATTGCAGGGTTCGGATTGGTTTACATGATGGCTGGAAGCCTTGTGTAGGCTTTCCTCGCCATTATATTTCCCTGGCCGGATAGTAAAACCGCCATCTTTGTACACCTTATTGCATTGTTAGTACAATGCAATAGGCTGTATTAACAATCACACCCCTTAATGGTCAAGCACCCTATGGAGAATCAATGTTAAATTAAAAAATATATATATTTTATAGTATAAAAAAAAGAAAAAATATTAAAATTTCAAATCTCCTCCTTTTGTCATTTTACAAATAAATAAGAAATAAATAATTAAAAAGGTTACACATAATTGGTATCACCGTGTCCGAAAAAGTAAGATCTACTAAAATATAACATTGTTTATCCTGTACGCTGAACAACGTAGAAGAAAAAAAAATGCAAACAACAAAATTGCGGTTTTTGGGTCATTTCACGTCCCCTAAAAACTGAAATAAAAGTGATCAAAAAAGTATCATGCATTCAAAACTGGTAGCAATAAAAAGTAAGCCTCAGCCCACAAACATTGCACCTTCACTAAGGTCCACAGGTGGAAGTACAAAAAGTTGTTGGTTACAGGAAATGGCGCTGCGACACAAATTTTAAAATGTTTGGATTCTTTTTAGTTACTAAGATAGTACATATTTGTACTGTCGGAATCAAATGAATCTGCAGAATACAGATAACACTTCATTTATACTAAAGAGTGAACACCGTAAAAAAAAAAAGTCTTTTTATTGTGTTTTTTTTCCCTCGGTTTTCATGTCAATTATTTGCAATGGTGCTATTTGTCCACTCACGATATACTTTTACCACAGCAGCATGTGGACCGTTCACAAGCTTCACAGTTTGGCGAAGTTCACGCGGCTTATTGTCGGCGTAATTGCGGGGACGGATTTCGCCCGCAATTACGCCGGCTGCCGTGTAGCGGGGGTGGGGCTGGGCGGCAGCTCACCGGCCCCATAAACATCCATTATCCACGGCGCGTATCCCGCCAGGATAATGTGCATGTCACTTTCTTTCCGGGAGACGGAATCCATAGTTCTCTATGAGAACTGTGGATTACCGTAATGCCTGGGATGGATTTCAGCCGAATTGCAGCGCAATACAGCGCGCAATTCGGCTGAAATCCATACCAGACTCAGCCGTGTGAACGAGCCATTCCAGAAATTCTGCCACCCTTGATGTAAAAACAATAAATCACCCTTTTTACCCATGATAGCAATGAGAGATATGTCTGCAGGCATCTATCTCACATCTTATGTACCAACCAACACAGCTCATGACAAGTGAATTCCTTTATGAGCTATGCGCTGCTGATGTTGAAAGTAGGAAGTGGTCATAATAAATGTGACTCACTTGTGTAAAACATTTGCATTTTAGGCTAGGTCTATACAGCATTGGACAAAAAACTCACTGAAAACCAAATCCTAAAACCGTTCATAAAACTGTTTTTTGTCAAGTGCATGTCAAAAAACAGCTAAAAAAATAACAGTTTTTGGCGCGTTTTTTTGGCCCTTTATTTTTCAGAGATGCACAGCATTAGAATTGCTTTGGATTTCTGCAAAAACGCCCCAAAAAATGTGTCAAAAAACATCTGGCGCTTTACATAGACTCCAATAGTAAATTTTCTGCCCTGTCCTGTCGTTTTTTGCAACATGTTCCAAAAAACGACCAGCAGCAAAAACGAGCAGAAAAAAACGTTCTGTGGAGACTACGGAACATTTTTACTATTAGGTTAGGTCTATACTTCATCGGACAAAAATTGGCCTAAAGCAGACTTTTTTTTACGATACAAGACCGCGGTTTTTGTTATGTTTTGCGCAAAAACCACAGTCACTTCTCTTTTTCTTTACGTTGCCCATACAATTGTATTGTATGGGAAGACGCCAAGAAAACTAAAAGCGCAGCGTATTATACAACATGTTGTATAATACGCTGGCACCAGAAGACGATTGTAGAAAAGACAAGCTGTGGAGACTGTGAAGAATGGAACTGCATGAGTGATCGTATATTCGGCACTTTTCAAATCCAAAAAGCACTGAAAAAACGATCGTAAAACAGTGCAGTGGAGACATAGCCTTAAAGTCTATGAGATCTGTTTTCAGTCGGTTTTAAGCATTTTTAGAAACTGAAAAACGCTGAAAAAACGAATGAAAATGTGTGCAGTGGAGACATAGCCTTACACTAACATAGGTATTGCTTCTCTAACACTAACATAGGTAATGCTTATCATGAACTATGCAGTCATGGAATGTTTGAATAGGTTCATCAGAGAACTTCACCAAGGAACAGGGAGTTTTACTGCTGAAAAGACAATATTGAAAACATGAATAAATAAAATGCATATGTAAGTGCAAAGGAGGACATTTTGGGAGACATGTATGATTGGGTTTTTCACCCTTTTCTGGTGTAAAATGTGCCTAAGTGAGCAGTCTACAATGACTAATGCACCTAATGAATGTGTTAGGTGCTTTGTTCGTAAAACTTGACACGTTCTAGTGCGCCTAACATGAGGGGGCGTCTTGAACATGTTCTGGGGGCGTGTCGCACCACACTCGTAATATTAGACAAATATGTGGTTTGGCAAAACTAGGCGCATTACTGAGCAGCTGAAGTGGAGCTAGATTTGCTGTTAGGGAAAAAATGTTCAATATTTCTAAACTTACACCAGTACAATGATAAAAAGTGATTTCTGATAATTATCAAACTTTTTAAATTGAAATTTTTTAAATGTAATAAAAATGTTATCATATAAAATTAATATAAAGATATATTATATCCCAAAAATGTAAAAATATATCCTATAAAATGTACTTAAATTTAGTAGAATCTAAAACTAATTTTACATTAAATAACCCACTGAGGTTGTTGTTCGGATTCTTTAATTTTTACTTTAAATTTGAAATTTATTTTTGCTGCTCTCACCCTTTATTCTACATACAGCAAGAGCCAGCACACCACAGGTCTGACTGGGACCTGTGGTTCACCAAGCAAGATCAGTACCATAGTTTCTATTCACTGACATGTTAAAGACTTTTCTTTTATTTCCAGGCTATCTATAGCCTTTATACATGTTAGCCGCATTACTAATGTGCCTAAGTTTCGTAATGCGCCTAACACATAGGCGATGTGCGTCAAACTTTATACACCAATTATAATCACACAAAAACCACTTTCATACATTCAGGCAAATTATACACTGAAAACGAGACTCGACAATTCACTTCCTCCATACATGTCTCCCAATGTGTTATTGCAGAATTGTCAGTATCTGCCTGGGTTGAAGGAAAATTCTTTCCTTGGACAGAACATGTAAAGTTTCCCTAGTAACACAATATAATAACTCTTCCATTATTTTGAGTTAATTTCTTTTATTTTATGTTTTTTGATGGTAGTGATCACATTTTAAACATTATCCCAGTGACATCAAGACACGCTGCATACATCAAGAAAATCTGCAATGATGAACAGGTAATTTACACAGTCACTTGAGGACCACATATATGAAACTGTCTTGGTGTAAGACTTTCTTTGTTTCCCATAGCAACCAATGAGAGCTCCCCATTCATTTCATATACTGCTTTGAAAAAATGAAAGGGGAGAGGTACAGTCTGAGAAGTTAGAGGCTGAAAAGAGTACTGAAAAGAAATGTAACTATTGCTTTGTTTACCTGTACTAATGAAAGAGCATAATGATTGTACATCTAAGGCAGAGGGACAACTTTTCTCCATGGTTTGTGGATTCAGGCCCTCTCCCTTTGCACCTACATTTTCATGTTCCGCCCGAAAACCGTGCGAAAGAATGAACATGTTCCAAGTTTTTTTGACCACAGGCAGTGTAAAAATCTATCCAGCGGTAAATCCGTGCAGTGGGGACTGCTGCACAGATTTTCCATTGAAAACTCAATTTTTCATTTTCCATTGAAGTCTATGAGGGAGCGTGGCTTCTCAGTTTTCAGTCTGAAAAACTTACAAATCACCTGTGTCGTGGGGACAAGCCCTAAGACTTATTTAAAGCTCACCAAGACTTCCAAAGCTGCAGTATCTCTGTGGTTACTTTTCAACCAAAGTACCACATATCCAAGCACAACTCCAATTGGCCCAGCAGCAACCACACCTGGCATCTAACAACACAACAAAAACACTAAAAAATATCATTGTTTTTGTATTGTCATATTCTTTTTTTTTGTTTTTTCTGTTGACTGAGCCGTGTGGGGATTTTTTTGTGGGATGAGTTCACATTTTCAATGGTACCACTTTGGGGCTTATATGAAGTTGAATGAACAAAATCTGCAATTTTGCGAACTTTCTTTTATTGCTTTCGTTTTTAGAGTATTCCTTGTGCTGGTTTAATAACATGGTAGTTTTACAGCACGGATCACCGCAAATGTGGCAATGCCAAACGTGTGTACCTTTTGTTAAATAATAAGAACTTGTAATGGGGAAAAGTTTTTTTTTTCTGTATATGTATATATATATATATATATATATATATATATATATATATATATATATAATATATATATATATATATATATATATATGTAGAAAAAAATCCACGGCACTCCACAGGGAATTGAAGCAAAAGCAGAGAAGTTTATTCTTCCATGCTTAGAAAGTGCGAAGTTTCAGCTCCCTCACAGAGCCTTTGTCAAGCGTGTTACAAGTGATTCTAGAAAATATATATATGGTGATCAATAAATACAATGATTAAGATAAATCACAGTCACATTACAATTATGATGACATAGATTAATGTATAAAGTGACAATGCTAGGGAACAGTGCCAATCATGTAATAAAAACAAAACATCCGTTGCAATAGTTACAAAATTCTTACAGACACAATTAGATAATTACAAACAAAAGGAGGCAGGGAACATAATTAGACTCACAATCACCTTACTGACAGCATGTTTCCGGGAGACGGTGTCCCTGAGAATGTAATGCGCATGCCCAGCAATTCGCTATTGATTAGTCAAGGTTTTCAAGGTTACAAGACGCTCCTGTTTCCCCAGCCTAAGCGTGCGTGCGCAATACAGCAGAGCGCATCAGTTTCCCAGCCTTAAACAGGAACAGAACACAGGAATACGGGTATGGAGGAACCATAAACACCAGTTACATATATAGGGGAAGGTTATATGCAGTTATTTCCCCCAATAGGGAGAAACACTACACCACCGAAAGACGCAGAGCAACAACGATCCACTGTGTGAATCAAGTCACTTAGCATCATTCCCCTCAATGGACCAGTGAAGGCGTACTCCAACGCCAACTACAATCCTCAACATCCCGACATTATCCAATGTGAACCGCCCTTAAAGGCATATATTTAGAGCATACAGGATATGTGAGATAATTCAATAGTGGCGTACTCCAACGCCTTTCCAAAGATAACCATAGATATGGAACAGAGCTGGCAAAATACGCATACATACAAGAAAGACAGAAAATGTGAGTCCAATTGTCCCAGCCTCCTTATACTTTTCCAGACAAAATCTGAAAGAGAAAATAAGATAAATCAAAAGAATCAAAAAAATATAAATTAAAAACTATATTATCATGTCTACACAGGCAGTGTGGGGTATCAAGAAAAGGGGGAGAATATTAAGACCTCATCTTATGAGAAATGGTAAAATCTACATTAAGTCCTGATGGTTTAAGGGTTTTTAATCGAAAAATCCATTCCAATTCACGTTTCTTTAGTAATTTCAAACAGTCACCACCCTGTTTAGGTATCGGTACATGATCTATTATCATGAATTTCAAATCACGTTCAGTGTGACCCAAATCAGAGAAATGTTTTGATACAGGTTAGTCTTGCCGTTTTTTACGTATCGTATGTCTATGATTATTTAAGCGGGTACGCATATCACATTTGGTCTCTCCTACATACAATAACTGGCATGGACACCATAAAACATAAACTATACAGTCAGAGCTGCATATCAAATAGAATTTTATCTTGTATTCAGTGTGTGTATTAGGATGAGTAAAGGAGGTCCCTTTATGCATAAAGGGTCAATTTACACAATTTAGGCATGGAAAACAACCATGTCTAGAAAATCCAGTAATGGTAGATTGGGATGTGCCCCTACTGGGGATCATAGATCGAACCAATTTATCCCTGAGATTAGGGGGTCTACGATAGGAAGATAAAGGTAAATTCTGAATATCCTCAACATTAGGAAAACTCTTTTGTAAGATTGACCAGTATTTTCTAATGATGTTGTTAATACTGTAACTTGATTCATTGAATTTGGCAATAAAAACTAACCGTTTAGGTTGTGTTTTCTTTCTTTGCTGAAATGGCTGGGAACGTTTAATACTGCGAATGTTATTAGCAAATTGTCCCGTTAATGCCTACGACTGCATTGCGCATGCGTGCTTAGGCTTGGGAAACAGGAGCGTCTTGTAACCTTGGAAACCTTGACTAATCAACAGCGAATTGCTGTGCATGCGTATTACATTCTCAGGGACGCCGTCTCCCGGAAACATGCTGTCAGTAAGGTGATTGTGAGTCTAATTATGTTCCCTGCCTCCTTTTGTTTGTAATTATCTAATTGTGTCTGTAAGAATTTTGTAACTATTGCAATGGATGTTTTGTTTTTATTACATGATTGGCACTGTTCACTAGCATTGTCACTTTATACATTAATCTATGTCATCATAATTGTAATGTAATATGACTGTGATTTATCTTAATCATTGTATTTATTGATCACCATATATATATTTTCTATAATCACTTGTAACATGCTTGACAAAGGCTCTGTGAGGGAGCTCAAACGTCGCACTTTCTAAGCATGGAGGAATAAACTTCTCTGTTTTTGCTTCAATTCCTTGTTGAGTGCCGTGGATTTTTTTCTACATATTTCTTGGAGGCTTGTACATCGAAGCTGTTGCTGCTGGCACTCATCTCTTTGTGCTCTTGAAAGGTGAACTTTATACAAGGTGTGCTGCTTTTTCCATATATTATATATATATATATATATATATATATATATATATATATATATATATATATATATAATAAATATATATATATAACATATATTATAATATATATATATATATATATATATATTTATATATATATATATATTATATATATATTGTAAGGCCGCAGCTGGGAAGGTCTACAAGGGAGTATATATCCCAGCCAGGTTCTGGACATATGTCTGGAGAATCCAAGACACATGCCACCAAGGTAAGGAGCCTTGGTGGAGTGAAAGGCCAGTGTTCGATAGGTGTCGGCAGTATAGACTGTCGACATACATTTAAGAGGTACGCTAGTATGGCTTTCAGCCCTTCCTGGGTCGGCCTTTCATTGGGAGTGAGCATAGAGCAGGGAGGGTGCTCACTCCCCAAGGTTCCACTTCAGGATTTCCCGGTGGTATATAAGGTCAGCAGGTAGCTGACTGGGTGGCGGCTGTACCTCCAGTCTACCTTCTGGACTGGAGGTGTTCACACTGGTGGAAGCCAGTGTCGGATCTACTAAGGTGCTAGTGAGGAAACTACACCAATGTTAGTAAGCGCTCAGATGAGCAGGAGTTTTTCTTTATGTTTATTTGCTGTGCATGCTTTGCCATCCGTTTTGTTCTGCTTCTACAATAAACCCACGTGCAAAGGAGCCGTTTGTACCTGACATCTGCCTCTGTCTCATGCCTGAAAGACTCATGCGGTGATCCCAGAGCGGTGCAAGCTTACATATGGTGGAGGATGCTGTGGGCATTTTAAAGAGATGCTTCTCTTAAAGAGACAGGCCGCGAAAAGTGGTTCCAATATATGTCGTGGATTAAAGCGGCACCTGTGCCACCAGCGGAGTCTCCCAAAATGGATGAGCTGGTGAAGCAATTAATACAGGCGAACACCAACCTCCAGCTAATGGCGGCAAGCCAGCAGAATGCCCACGAGGAGACCGTGCGGGCTCAAGCGGAGACCAACCGCCTGTTGATCGAGACACACCAGGCAGCACTTAAAAAGCAGCAACAGGTAAACCTGGCTCTACAGCAGCAGCTCCAGGTCCTGACTAGAAGGCCAGAGGGGGCATCTGGTGGGCCATTCACGCCCCGCCACGCGGCGCTACACGCCCCGCCTACGATGACCCAAGAGGATGACGTGGACGCGTTGCTCGGCACCTTTGAGCGGATCACCGAGAGAGAGCAGCTTCCAGGGGACCCGTGGGCCAACGTCCTGGCCCCCTTTCTTACCGGTGAGGTTCCACCTCACCAGCAAGTGGCTTACAGCTGTCCAGGTGACTGAACGGGTCATCTGTGACCACTTTGTGCGCGCCCCACCCCTGGGGATCCAGTGGTGTGTGGGGTACACAGACCCCAAAAGCCTGGACGAGCTTGTCTCCATTGTGGACCGTTACAGTGCCACCGAGGAGTTCCTCCAAGGACTGCATCCACCAGAGTCAGCACGGGGTAAGACTGTCCCTACCCCAAAAGGTGAACCTAAAGGTCCTGAGGGGAGTGGATCCGGGCTGGGTGAGAAGGGGGGAAGGTTGCCAACCCCAAAGAGACACCTCTTGCCCAGAGCCCGAGGCCCCATCATCTGCTGGCGATGCAATGGACTCGGACACGTCGCAGCACGGTGTCCTAATTTGGAAGAACCCATGGACTGTGGTATAAGGCGTACGTCGCTGTTTACAAGGCCTTCATACACCACGCACACTGAGACTGGGGGAAATCGGCGGGTCTGCACTATTAAAATTAATGGAAACACCGTACAAGCCCTCATGGACTCTGGGAGTTTGGTGACCCTGGTGCAGGCCAGGCTGGTGGGCTCAGACCAACTCCGGCCCCGCCGGCTAGGGGTAGTCTGTGTACATGGGGACACCAGGGTCTACCCAACTGCGGTACTCACCCTAAAGACCCCTTGCGGGCCCACAAGATATGAGGTGGCCGTCGTTGCGAGCCTACCCCACGGTGCGCTCATAGGCTGTGACGTATTCTGGGATTTGTGGGGAAATAAAAGGTGTGCCCAGTATCATGTGGTAAAGGGTAATGTGTTTGCAAAGGGACCAGAGGAGCCTGATGGGTTTCCCTTGTCGGTCTTGGCAGGGGACCCCAAGGAAAATCCCTCTGAGCTCGAGTTCACCTCCTTGCCAGTATCCAGGGGGAACTTTGGCACGGAGCAGCTGAGGGACCCAAACTTGGAGCATGCTTGAGGAAGTGTCAAAGTGATAGATGGGAAACCCCGGAACCAGGCGAGGGTCTGGTCTACCCTCATTTTGCCCTCAACAATAGTATGTTATACCAGGTAAAAAAGACCCCAACCGAAGTGGTTGAGCAGTTGGTGGTGCCCAGGTCACACATCCGCCATTCCCCTTAGGAACACCTTCTCCAAAGGAATAGCTAAGGATCTGTTCCAAATGTTCACTCGCACGGGTATCCCGAAGGAAATACTGACTGACCAGGGTACCACCTTCATGTCTAAGGTGACAAAAGAACTCTGCCACCTACTTAACATTACCCATCTTCGTACCTCAGTGTATCACCCCCAGACCGATGGTCTGGTGGAGAGGTTCAATAAAACCCTAAAGGCAATGCTCAAAAAGGTGGTAGATAAGGATGGGAGAGACTGGGACCGCCTCCTACCCTACCTCATGTTCTCTGTAAGGGAGGTCCAGCAGGCATCCACAGGGTTTTCACCCTTCGAGGTCTTATATGGTAGACATCCCCGGGGACTCCTGGACATTGCCAAGGAGACCTTGGAGCAGGAGAATACCCCACATAGGAGTGTCATTGAGCACATCGCTGAAATGCAGGACAGGATTGCTGCCGTTCTATCCATAGTACGTGAGAACCTTCAGCAGGCGCAAGAGGCCCAAGCCAGGGCATATAACAGATCGGCAAAGGTCAGAGTGTTTCAGCCAGGTGACCGGGTGCTAGTACTTGTCCCCACTGTCGAAAGCAAATTTCTTGCAAAGTGGTAGGGCCCCTATGAGATTAAGGAACGGGTCAGTGACGTAAATTATAAGGTGTTCCAGCCCGGTAAGAGAAAACCTTATCAAATATATCATATAAACTTAATTAAGCCTTGGAAGGACCATAAAAGCCTTATGGCAGTAAGAGAGCATAGGGATGTCCCAAACGGAGAGTTGCCACCTGTCCGTATCTCGGAGTCACTGTCAGAAGCCCAGCGACAGGAAACCAGGGAATTCCTACAGAGGACTCGCCGGGTTTTTTTCAGAACTGCCAGGTCGCACTGAGGTCATTGAACATGACATAGTCACAGAACCCAGCCAGAAGGTACATTTGAGGCCATATAGGGTGCCTGAGGCTCAAAGGCAAGCGATTGCCGAGGAGGTTAAAAAGATGCTGGAGCTTGGGGTCATAGAAAGGTCCCAAAGTGGGCGGTCGAGCCCTATCATGCTCATACCCAAACCTGATGGCAGCTTGCGATTCTGCAATGATTTTCGCAAGCTCAACAAATAGGGATGAGCGATTATAATCGACAAAGTCGAATTCGGCACGATTTTTAGGCTGATCGGAAATTTCCGATCACGCAATATTTGAGGTGACAATCTGCAGATAATCTATTACTATCGCGCCATTTTCGGCACTTCCTGTCATTTTGGTGGCCAGCAAATCAGCTTAGAGCATAGAGCAGGGTGAGCTGGGTGTGCGACGTCATGACTGTGATGTGTATGGTTGTCATTGGCTGGAAAAATCACATGACCTCGTTTTGCATAGAACAGCATTTCCTGTTCAGCATCAGTGTTTCAGTGTCTCTCACTAGAGCAGGACGTGTGCTAGGTCTCTCTCAACACAGCTCAGCGACACAGTTCTTCTCTTTATTCATACAGACACCTATGCTTTTAGCTGTGAACATTAGAATATAGTTAGATTAGAGAATTTCAGTTCTTAGTTAGTTAGACAGAGACTTTTAAAGAAGCATGTAGCGCTGTACAGCCGCGGGAGGGAGTGGGGGTGGGTGCGGATGAACACAAACAGACAGGAAGGCAAGCAGGCTTTTGAAAGAAGGGTGTATATTGTGCAGCCCAGACTCTTCTTTTTTCCACTTTTTGGCCAGCACACCTCGCCCCTGAGGTGAAATTGTACCTTTTATTTTGTACAGCCCAGTTTTGTTCAAAGAGCCACCTTGTACTTACATTAGGATACAGAAATTTTCTAGTAACTGCAGGTGTATTTCATTGGTGCAAAACCCACCTTTTCTTATCCGTATAACTTTTAAATAGCTGTTTTTCACTTTGGCACAGCCCAGTTTTGTTCAAAGAGCCACCTTGTACTTACATTAGGATACAGAAATTTTCTAGTAACTGCTGTTGTATTTCATTGGTGCAAAACCCACCTTTTCTTATCCGTATAACTTTTAAATAGCTGTTTTTCACTTTGGCGCAGCCCAGTTTTGTTCAAAGAGCCACCTTGTACTTACATTAGGATACAGAAATTTTCTAGTAACTGCTGGTGTATTTCATTGGTGCAAAAACCACCTTTTCTTATCTGTATAACTTTTAAATAGCTGTTTTTCACTTTGGTGCAGCCCAGTTTTGTTCAAAGAGCCACCTTGTACTTACATTAGGATACAGAAATTTTCTAGTAACTGCTGGTGTATTTCATTGGTGCAAAACCCACCTTTTCTTATCCGTATAACTTTTAAATAGCTGTTTTTCACTTTGGCGCAGCCCAGTTTTGTTCAAAGAGCCACCTTGTACTTACATTAGGATACAGAAATTTTCTAGTAACTGTTCTCGTGTGTCATTGCTGCAAAAAACACAATTTCTCATCCGTGTAACTTTTGAATAGTTTTATTGCGCTCGGTGAATCTCAGTTTGGCACAGATAGCACACTTGTATGATAGTTTGTTGAAAACTATCAATTCCTAGTCCTACTGGGCAGTTGTAAATCCCTGGGACTGAAGGAAGAACACTGTTGATTTTGTCTTACGGTTCTTCCACCAGACCGCATTTCACAGGTATTCGCTAGAAACAATTCTGTTTCTAATCCTAGTTGGCTGTAGGAAATTAGAGGGATTTAAGAATAGCTGTGATTTGCCGTCTTTCAATAAGAGACTGTCAAAAACTCTTCCATACCTGCTTAAATTTTTATCTTTCTGAACATGGAATGAAATGCAGGTGGTAAGCGAGCAAAGAGGGGTGTAGGACATGGAGGTAGAGGTACGAGAGAAGGTGCTCCTTCCACTACTGGCGACAACACGCAAGCCAGCGGATCGTCGGTTGCAGGAAGGTCAGGCCTGTCATCGCTGGTTCGGTGCCCTGTGCATATCAGTAACGAACAGCGTCGCCAATCTGTTCTTCAGTGGTTAATGCAACCTGCATCCAGCAGTCTTACCTCCTCGTCCTCCCAATCACGGCCACAAATGTCGTCATCAGCATCGTTAGCATCCGTCCAACATGAAGTGAAGGCAGCCCAAAGGTCAACTCGTGTACCCACCACTGAGGATAATCCATTTTCTGAAGACCTCTTTGATAACAAAATGCGATTGGGGTCAGAAGGCATTTCAAAAGATCAAGAGGCAAAAGAGGATGATTTTGTCTGCTCTGATGCCCAATCGCTGATGCCATCAGAGGAGGAGAAGGAAGCCGGTCAATCGGCAAACATCCTGGGCGGTCAGCAACGCCTTGCAGTGCCTGTTGCTTGTAGCCCGCAGCTCCAGGATGCAGAATGTCAGGACGATGAAGTCACCTGTGTCGATGATGATGATGACATTGCGGATCCAACGTGGTCTATTCAGCAGAATTTGCTTGCGAGCGCTTCATCATTGGACGTGGAGGAAGATGATGGGTTAGTGTCAGTATGGGTCCCGCCTCAAAAAGGGAGAGGGTGGTCGCACAAGTCCGCTGAGATTATTCTGCCAGCCACGATCAGCGGAAACACCGCTCCTTGCTTATCACCGTCGAAAAGGTCCAGGACCTCTCAAGCCTGGGCCTTTTTCGAGCAAGCCTCTGATTCACACAGCGAAGTCATATGCTGCCTTTGCGGTAAACGCATCAGTAGAGGCAAGAATCTTAGGTGTTTAACCACCAACAACATGTCTAGTCACATGTAGCGAATGCATGAGTTGAAATGGAGGGAACACTTGGCCAAAAAGGCCACACCGATGCCGGGCTTCCAACCACTGTCACACCCTCTGTCTCTGCCTCCTCTGCCAACACCAAGCATTCCTCAGCTGCCCATGTCTCTCAGCGTCATGAGCAAGGATCAGCCTCCGCTTCAGCCTCCACCGTCGCCCGAGTACCACCAGCACCACCAGAGACCCATCCTACCCCTTCTCCTTCCACCAGTTTGACCTGCACACCATACAGCAGCCAGTCTAGCAGCCAGCCTTCTGTCTACCAGGTTTGGGAGCAGAAGAAACACTTTAACCCAAACCATCCCAAAGCCAAAAGCCTGAATGTCGGCATTGCCAGGCTTTTGGCCTTGGAAATGTTGCCTTTCCGTTTGGTGGACACAGATGGGTTCCACCACGTCATGGCCCTTGCCTGCCCCCAATACCAGATGCCGAGCAGGCATTTCTTTTCCAGAAAAGCTGTCCCTGCCCTGGCCAGCCACGTGTCATCTAAAATTTCAAGCGCGTTGTCTGCATCTGTGTCCGGCAAAGTCCATCTGACCACCGATACATGGACTAGTAAGCACGGCCAAGGCCGCTATATCTCTGTGAAAGCTCACTGAGTGAGCTGGGTGGATGTCTCTGACTCTCAGGCTCGGCGCACGCTCTTCAAAACCGCAGGGATGGTGCAGGGTTCTTTCCCCCAAGGTCTTCTGGTGGCATCACGGGCCCAGAGAAACCAGGCCGTGTTTAAATTAATATGTCTTGGAGACTGTCAACACACAGGTCAGGAGCTGTGGACAGCTCTTCACAGCGAGACCGAGCGCTGGCTGGGTGACAAGAACCTTGTTCCAGGCAATGTGGTGTGCGATAACGGTCGAAATCTCCTGGCCGCCCTTAAGATCCGTAGGCTTGAGCACATCCCTTGCCTGGAACACGTCATGAACCTTGTCGTCCAGAAATTTCTAAAGCGCTACCCGGGTCTAGACTGCCTGCTGAGGAAGGCTCGAGGTCTGAGCTCACACTTCCGCCGTTCGCACCCTGCTTCGTCCCGCCTGACTGCGTTGCAGCGTCAGCTCTGCCTACCCGTCAACCATCTCATTGTTGACGTGGCAACACGCTGGAATTCCACCCTCCACATTCTCCACCGATTGCGGCAGCAGCGCAATGCCATTACACAGTACGAAGTGACACGTGGCCTGACAAGCAGCGGTGCAGACCTCGGGGTGTTGAGCCACCGAGAGTGGAGGCAGGTGAAAGAGCTCTGCACCATCGTTGCCAGTTTTGAAGAAGCCACCAAAATGGTCAGTGCGGACAATGCCCTTGTCAACATGAGTAGTGTTGAGCAATTATTATCGACAAAGCCACTACTCTGTGCTCCTCCTCTTGGACCTGTCCTCTGCCTTTGACACTGTCGACCATTCCCTCCTGCTACAAATCCTCTCCTCCCTCGGCATCACGGACTTGGCTCTTTCCTGGATCTCCTCGTACCTCACTGATCGGACTTTCAGCGTCTCTCATTCTTGCTCCACCTCCACCCCTCGGCCACTCTCTGTTGGTGTCCCCCAAGGGTCAGTCCTGGGTCCACTACTCTTCTCTATCTACACCCTTGGCCTCGGTCAGCTCATAGCCTCACACGGCTTTCATTACCACCTGTATGCTGATGATACCCAACTCTACATCTCTGGCCCAGATGTCACCTCTTTACTCTCCCGGATCCCTGACTGTCTGTCCTCCATTTCCTCCTTCTTCTCATCACGTCTCCTAAAACTAAATGTGAGAAAACAGAACTCATCATCTTTCCACCATCCAACTCTACCCCTGCCCCTGATCTCTCTATTACAGTCAACGGCTCTACACTTTCACCGGTCCCACAAGTCCGCTGTCTTGGGGTAATCCTAGACTCTGCTTTATCTTTCAAACCACACATCCAAACCCTCACCTCTGCCTGCCGCCTCCACCTGAAAAAATATCTCGCATCCGCTCATTCCTCGGCTATGACACTACAAAAATGCTGGTCCATGCCCTTGTCATCTCCCGCCTAGACTACTGCAACATCCTTCTCAGTGGCCTCCCAGCTAGCACCATCGCTTCCCTCCAATCCATCCTTAACTCTGCTGCCCGTCTTATCCACCTCTCTCCTCGCTAGTCGCCTGCCTCTTCCCTCTGCCAATCCCTTCACTGGCTCCCATTGCCCAGCGAATTCATTTCAAGCTACTAACCATGACCTACAAGGCTCTCCATGACCTCTCCCCTCCATACATCTCTGCCCTAATTTCCAAATATCTCCCCCCACGCACTCTCCGCTCCTCACAGGTCCTTCTCCTCTGCTCTCCCCTTATCAGCTCCTCGCACAACCGTCTCCAAGACTTCTCCCGTGCTTCACCCACACTCTGGAACTCACTGCCCCAATACATCCGACTCTCCTCCACTTTCACCAGCTTCAAAAGCAACCTGAAAAACCCATTTCTTCAGGCTTGCCTATAACCTTCACTAAACTTGTCACTACTTCCTCCACAGACATGTCTGCCCCTCACCTCCTGTCTCTTTCCCCCTCCTTGTAGATTGTAAGCCCTCGCGGGTAGGGTCCTCTCTCCCTCTGTCGTGCCAATTGTCATTATCCCTTATCGCTGTACTCGTTTGACTTATGTAATGTATGTAACCCCCTCGAATGTACAGCGCCCTGGAATCAATGGCGCTTTAAAATAAATAATAATAATAATAATAAAGTTGAAATCGGCACAGTTTTTATGTTGATCGAAATTTTTAGATCATGCGATAATTTAGCTTAAAATCTGTGCATCATCTATTAATATCGCGCCATTTTCGGCGCTTCCTGTCATTTTGGCGGCCAGCAAATCAGCTTACAGAATAGAGCAGGGTGAGATATGTGTGCGACGTCATGACTGGGATGTGTATGGTTGCGATTGGCTGGAAAAATCACATGACCTCGTTTTACATAGAACAGCCCTTCCTGTTCATGATCAGTGTCTGTCAGCGTCTCATAGCAGTAGGACGTGCGCTCTGCCTGTGTCCAAACAACTCAGCAAAATTATTCTATTTCTTCACAGAGAAAGCTCTACTGTTAGCTGTGATCCTTACAACTTAGTTAGATCAGAGATTTGAAGATTTTATGTAGTTCGATAGAGAATTTTAAAGGAGCATCTACCGCTGTAAAGTCACAGGAGGGAGCGGGGGGGCCCGCGGGCGAACACAGACAAGCTCTTTAAAGAATATTGGATATAGTTCACCAAGACTTAGTGTAGACATTGCACTGCAATAGCTTTATTATTAACAGTTTTCTATTGAAATATTTCCAGGATATTGGGCAGCCTGAACTTATATTAGGATACACATCTTTTCTAGTAACTGCAGGTCTCTTTGTTAGGTGCAAAACTCCACTTTTATTATCAGTATACATTTCAGATAAGTGTTCTTTTTCAAATTTGCCCATTCCAGCTTTGTTGATATAGCCACCTTGCAGTTAAATTAGAATCCAGCAATTTTTTAGTCAGCACAGGTTGATTGGTGCCAAAAATACCTTTTATTATCCGAATACATTTCAGATACGTGTTTTTTCACTTTTGCGCAGGCCAGCTTTGTTGATAGATCTACTTTGCAGTTAAATTTGAATACAGCAATTTTGTAGTCACCACAGGTGAATTGATAGGTGCCAAAAATACCTTTTTTTATCTGAATAAATTTCAGATACGTGTTTTTTCACTTTGGCGCAGTACAGCTTTGTTGATAGAGCTACTTTCCTACCCCTTCTCCTCCCGCCAGTTTGACGACCTGCACGCCGTACAGCAGCCAGTCTAGCAGCCAGCCTTCTGTCTTCCAGTTTTGGGAGCAGAAGAAACACTTTAACCCAAACCATCCCAAAGCCAAAAGCCTGAATGTTGGCATTGCCAGGCTTTTGGCCTTGGAAATGTTGCTTTTCCGTCTGGTGGACACAGATGGGTTCCACCACGTCATGGCCCTTGCCTGCCCCCAATACCAGATGCCGAGCAGGCATTTCGTTGCCAGAAAAGCCGTCCCTGCCCTGGCCAGCCACGTGTCATCTAAAATTTCAAGCGCGTTGTCTGCATCTGTGGCCGGAAAAGTCCATCTGACCACCGACACATGGATTAGTAAGCACGGCCAAGGCCGCTATATCTCTGTGACAGCTCACTGGGTGAGCTGGGTGGATGTCTCTGGGGGTGACGGTGGCTCTCAGGCTCGGCGCACGCTCTTCAAAACCGCAGGGATGGTGCAGGACTCTTTCCCCCAAGGTCCTCTGGTGGCATCACGTGCCCAGAGAAACCAGGCCGTGTTGAAATTAATCTGTCTTGGAGACTGTCCACACACAGGTCAGGAGCTGTGGACGGCTCTCCGCAACGAAAACGAGCGCTGGCTGGGTGACAAGATCCTTGCACATCCCTTGCCTGGCACATGTCATGAACCTAGTCGTCCAGAAATTTCTAAAGAGCTACCCGGGTCTAGACTGTCTGCTGAGGAAGGCTCGAAGTCTAAGGTCGCACTTCCGCCGTTCGCACCCTGCTTCGTCCCGCTTGGCTGCATTGCAGCGTCAGCTGGGCCTCCCCGTCAACCGTCTCATTGTTGACGTGGCAACATGCTGGAATTCCACCCTCCACATGCTCCAGCGATTGTGGCAGCAGCGCAATGCCATTACGCAGTACGAAGTGACACATGGCCTGACAAGCAGCGGTGCGGACCTCGGGGTGTTGAGCCACCGAGAGTGGAGGCAGGTGAAAGAGCTCTGCACCATCCTTGCCAGTTTTGAAGAAGCCACCAAAATGGTCAGTGCGGATGATGCCCTTGTCAGCATGAGCTTTGTGGTGATCTTAGTTCTGGAACAATCGTTGGACACTCTGAAACAACAGGTCCCGCCAGCGACGGAGGAGGAGACGGACACAGATGCGGACACAGAGCCTTTCTCTCCGTCGAATCCACAAGGCCTGACAGTTTCTCAATTTTATCGGTCTTCATTAGGCAGTGGTTCGGGGTCCAGGGCTAGTGCAAGGCAGCGCATCAGCTCTCAGGGTGCATCATCTCAGGCAAGTCAGGGCTGTGTTGAAGCTGTGCCGGAGGAAGCGGAGGAGGAGGAGGAGGAGGAGGAGGTATTCCTAGACACCGACGTTACCGACGTCCCTGCCTTGGAAAGAGGTTGGCGCGAATTTGAGGCGGAGGAGGAAGATGAGGAAGATCAGTTTGCTAGTGCCCCTCGACCCAGAGGCTTGGGAAATCAAGGCTCCATCTCTCACATGAGTGCTTGGATGCTCCATTTCCTCCAACATGATCCTCACATTAAGGCCATCAAACTGAGCAACAGTTACTGGGTGGCCACCCTTCTAGATCCTTGGTCCAAACAAAACTCAGCACTTTCCTTCCACCCACCCAAATAGAGAGTAAAATGCAGGAATTGGAGACCGTGCTGATTGATCAACTGGAGATATCTGTTACGTCTGCTTCACTTTCTTCAAATATAGAAAAAATATGTCTTTGGCACTCAATCGGTCATAAATGGGTACAAACCAAAAATCCTAACAGTCCTTTATATAGAAAGGTTGCACACCAATGCTTCAATTTTTAATTTTAACAAAACTTTATTGAGTAATATGGTAATCATCCGGCTTCATAATATATAAAGTCAACACATTTTCATCTTTTATATCTTCTAATCAGATTCATATATTTTGTATGTTTCGGTCCCTAGACGGACCTTTTTCAACCGAATCTTTTACAAGTTTTACATCTCTTATTGTGCTCTTTGTAACTTTATTACACCTGCAGCGTGTTACTCGGCATGGATGGAGCCAGAACCATCCATGCCACCGAGTAACACGCTGCAGGTGTAATAAAGTTACAAAGAGTACAATAAGAGATGTAAAACTTGTAAAAGATTCGGTTGAAAAAGGTCCGCCTAGGGACCGAAACGTACAAAATACATGAATCTAATTATACTTTATATAAGATGAAAGTATGTTGACTTTATATATTATGAAGCCGGATGATTATTATATTACTCAATAAAGTTTTGTTGAAATGAAAAACTGAAGCATTGGTGTGCAACCTTTCACTTTCTTCAAATGTCACGGTGGAACAACGTCAGCAACGTGACAGCAGTAGAGTTCCAAGTAGCCGTAGCGGCAGCAGCAGGTATTGTGACAGATGCCTAATGGGTGACCTCTGGCAATCTTTATTTACCACCTCACCAACGCATGTAATGCAGGGCACACATACAACACACAGAGACCAGCTTAAGATCATGATGCACGACTATCTGCGTCTCAACACTGATGTTTTGGATATGTTCCGGACCCAATCGACTTCTGGGTATCCAAAATGGATGAATGGCCCGAGCTCGGTCGCCACGCCATAGAGGTGTTGTCCTGCCCAGCAGCCAGCGTCATATCTGAGCGGACCTTCAGCACAGCTGGAGGAGTCATTACAGATAAACGCATCCGGCTTTCCACAGATAACGTTGATCGTTTGACTTTCATCAAGATGAATCAGGCATAGATCACTGATGATGTTGTGGCCCCAATTGCAGAGGTCACCGATTAGTTGCCAGTCTACTTCACATTCTTCTTCAAACAGAAATGGTCCTCTTGAATTTTTTTTTTTTAAATGATCATTTCTTACTGCAATTTTTATTCTCAGTTCCCAAAAGTTAATTTTGCTGGTTTTGCGGTGAGGAGACTGTAAAAGACACCAATTGTACAAGGTTTCATGAAAAAAACGTATTCCATTTACTCACTTCTAGTGTAGAGCGATTATTATCGACAAAGTTGAAATCGACACGGTTTTTATGTTGATCGGAATTTTTCGATCACTCGATAATTTAGTTGAAAATCTGCTCATAATCTATTAATATCGCGCCATTTTCGGTGCTTCCTGTCATTTTGGAGGCCAGCAAATCAGCTTAGAGAATAGAGCATGGTGAGCTGGGTGTGCGACGTCATGAATGGGATGTGTATGGTTGTGATTGGCTGGAAAAATCCCATGACCTCGTTTTACATAGAACAGCCCTTCCTGTTCAGCATCAGCGTGTGTCTGTGTCTCATAAGAGCAGGACGTGTGCTATGTCTCTCTCAATACAGCTCAGCAAAACAGTTCTCTTTGTTCACACAGACAACTATGCTTTTAGCTGTGAACATAGGTAGATTTGAGAATTTCAGTTTTTAGTTACTTGGGCTGAGAATTTTAAAGAAGCATCTAGCGCTCGACAGCCGCAGGTGTATTTATAGGTGCAAAAACCACGTGTTAATATCCGTACACAATTTAATTAGATTTTGTTCACTTGCGCGCAGGCCATTTTTGTTAAAAGATCCGTCTTGTACGGATATTATCATACCGAAATTTGCTAGTAATTGGTGTTGTATTTCATAGGTGCAAAAACCACCTATTATTATCAGTACACAATTTAATTAAGTTTTTTTCCCTTTGGCGCAGCTCAGTTTTGTTCAAAGACTCACGTACTTAAAATAGGATACAGAACTTTTCCAGTCACCGCAGGTGTATTTCATAGGTGCAAAAACCACCTTTTATTATCCGTATACATTTCAAATAGGTGTTTTTTTTTTACTTTGGTGCGTCCCAGTTTTGTTCAAAGAGCCTCCTTGTACTTAAATTTGAATACAGAAATGCTGTACTATTGGTGTATTTCATTGGTGCAAAAACCACCTTTTCTTATCCGTATCTTTTAAAAAGCTGTATTGCACGTGGTGCGGCCCAAGTTTTTTTCAAATAGTCACGTTGTACGACAATTCTGATCGAAACATTTTCTAGCAACTGTTCTCGTTTGCCATTGCTGCAAAAAATGCAATTTCTCAACCGTGTAACTTCTGAATAGTTTTATTGTGCTCGGTGAATCTCAGTTTGGCGCATATAGCGCACTTGTGTGATAGTTTGTTGAAAACTATCAATTCCTGGTCCAACTGGGCAGTTGTAAATCCCTGGGACTGAAGGAAGAGCACTGTTGATTTTGTCTTACAGTTCTTCCACCAGACCGCATTTCACAGGTATTCACTAGAAACCTTTCAGTTTCTAATCCTAGTTGGCTGTAGGAAATTAGAGGGATTTAAGAATAGCTGTGATTTGCCGTCTTTTAATAAGAGACTTTCAAAAACTCTTCCATACCTTCTTAAATTTTTATCTTTCTGAACATGGAGCGAAATGCAGGTGGTAAGCGAGCAAAGAGGGGTGTAGGAGGTAGAGGTACGAGAGAAGGTGCTCCTTCCAGTGCTGGCGACAGGACCGTCAGGCCTGTCATCGCTGGGTCAGGGCCCTGTGAATCTCAGTAACGAACAGCGTCGCCAATCTTTTTCTTCAGTGGTTAATGCAACCTGCATCCAGCAGTCTTACCTCCTCGTCCTCCCAGTCACGGCTACAAATCTCGTCATCAGTAGTGTTGAGCGATTACGTTGGCCATCAACATCGGTCGATGGTCGAGTATCGACCATCATCGACAAGATAGTCGATAGTCGATAGTAGATTATGGCGAATGACCATTAAAGTCTATGGGAGAGCAACAAACAAACCCTTTATTCTTACACCAAACAGGGCTTTGGAGAAGCTGGAATTAACATCAACAACAGTCAAATGGATATGTGCTACATCTTAGGCAAACACTTAGGTTATAAAACCCACGAAAAAAAATCAACCCATTTACTTTCCCTGTCTTGTCCACAGATGACCCTTAACTGCATCCCCCAAAAATTTAAAAAAGGCCAGAAGGCAGTATGATTTGAACCATCATTTTACTTGAACTGGAATTGATATCCCTGTCCTGGAACGCAGCATGGGGCCCCAAACCCTGTCGCCCCCCAGATTAAAAGTGCCAAAAAAAGGAGTTTTAACCCCCTTTTTAGTTGAATGGACTTGACTTAATGTCCTGGGCCGCATGACCCCCAAACCTGCATGCCCCCCCAGATTAAAAAGTCCCGGGGAAAAAAGGAGTCTTTCAACCACCATTTAGTTTTCACTGGACATTGATATCCCTGCCCTGGGCCACAGCAGGCCCCAAAAACCTGCATGACCGCCAATTTAAAAAGTGCCGGAAAAAGGAGTTTTTAAACCAAATTTTGTTGAATGGACATTGACTATATCGCCCTGTACCGCAAAATGACCATTAAACCTGTCTGCCCCCACAATTAAAAAGTCCCCCGGAAAAAGATCTTTAAACCCACCATTTTAGTTGAACTAACATTGATATACCTGCCCCTGGACCGAGTATACCATTAAACCTGTCTGACCCCCAAATTAAAAAGTCCCGGGGAAAAGGGTTTTTAAACCCCATTTAATTGAAGGACATTAACTATATCTGTCCTGTACCAGAATGACCTTTAAAACCTGTCGCCCACAGATTAAAAAGTCCGGAATAGGGTCTTTCACCACCTTTTGTTTCACTGGAATATATGTCCCTGTCCTGGGTAGCCTTGTCCCCCGTATGGTGTGGACCCAATTGGCTTCACTGGAAAAACTGGTGGTTAACGCTCCTGTTCCACCAGGTGCCCTTTTTTCTTGGCATTCTTTTTCTCATTTTACGCAACGTGCGGAGGAAATTGTCTCTGTACTTTGTTCTCTGTCCGTGCTCCATACTCCATGTCCTCTGAATAACCTACATCTGGTCAAGTTTTCCTGTACCTCCCTTGTACAATTCAGAGAATTTTTTTACCAGCTATTTTGTACATGCAAGTTTTTTTAGTAGTTTAATTCTAGAAAACACATTTTTAAAATAGGATAAAATCCACCCATGTCATTGTTTCTCTTATTTAATTGTATTAAATGGTTGTCTCAATACAGGATTGATAGATATGTTAAAGATCTTGCAAAAACAAGTCATTTTGCAATATGTGTCCATTAACAGTGTCCTACCTACTCCTGTTTCTGACAGCATTTATTCGGATAATACAAGATATTTTTTGCACCTTTCAATTCACCTGTGGTGACTACAAAATTGCAGTATTCACATTTAAGTGCAAGGTGCCTCAATGAACAAAGCTGTAGTGCGCCAAAGTCAAAAAACATGTATCTGTAATGTATTCGGATAATAAAAGGTATTTTTTGGCACCTATCAATTCACCTGTGGTAACTACACAATTGCTGGATTCAAATTTAACTGCAAGGTGGTTCTATCAACAAATCTGGACTGGGCAAAAGTGCAAAAAACACGTATCTGCAATGTATTCGGATAATAAAAGGTATTTTTTGGCACCTATCAATTCACCTGTGGTAACTACACAATTGCTGGATTCAAATTTAACTGCAAGGTGGCTCTATCAACAAATCTGGACTGGGCAAAAGTACAAAAAACACGTATCTGTAATGTATTCGGATAATAAAAGGTATTTTTTGGCACCTATCAATTCACCTGTGGTAACTACACAATTGCTGGATTCAAATTTAACTGCAAGGTGGCTCTATCAACAAATCTGGACTGGGCAAAAGTGCAAAAAACACGTATCTGTAATGTATTCGGATAATAAAAGGTATTTTTGGCACCTTTCAATTCACCTGTGGTGACTACAAAATTGCTGCATTCACATTTAAGTGCAAGGTGCCTCAATGAACAAAGCTGTAGTGCGCCAAAGTGAAAAAACACGTATCTGTAATGTATTCGGATAATAAAAGGTATTTTTTGGCACCTATCAATTCACCTGTGGTTACTAAACAATTTTCTCCATTCAAATTTAACTGCAAGTTGGCTCTATCAACAAATCTGGACTGGGCAAAAGTGCAAAAAACACGTATCTGTAATGTATTCGGATAATAAAAGGTATTTTTGGCACCTTTCAATTCACCTGTGGTGACTACAAAATTGCTGCATTCACATTTAAGTGCAAGGTGCCTCAATGAACAAATCTGGACTGGGCAAAAGTGCAAAAAACACGTATCTGTAATGTATTCGGATAATACAAGGTATTTTTGGCACCTATCAACCTGTGCTGACTACAAAATTGCTGGATTCTAATTTAACTGCAAGGTGGATATATGAATAAAGGTGGAATGGGCAAAATTGAAAATGAACACCTATCTGAAATATATACTGATAATTAAAGTGGAGTTTTGCACCTAACAAAGAGACCTGCAGTTACTAGAAAAGATGTGTATCCTAAAATAAGTTCAGGCTGTCCAATATCCAGGAAATATTTCAATAGAAAACTGTTAATAATAGAGCTTGTCTGTGTTCGCCCGTGGGGGCCCCCCCCTCCGCTTCCCCCTGTGACTTTACAGCGGTAGATGCTCCTTTAAAATTCTCTACCTAACTACATAAAATTTTCCAATCTCTAATCTAACTAAATTGTAAGGATCACAGCTAACAGTAGAGCTTTCTCTGTGAAATAATAGATTAATTTCGCTGAGCTGTTTGTACACAAGCAGAGCGCACGTCCTTATGCTCTTAGACGCTGAGAGACACTGAGGCTGAACAGGAAACGCAGTTCTATGTAAAAAGATGTCATGTGGATTTTCCAGCCAAAAGAACCCAAACACATCCCAGTCATGACGTTGCACACACATCTCACCCTGCTCTATTCTGTAAACTGATTTTTTGGCCGCCAAAATGACAGGGGAACGCCCCAAAATGGGGC